>JAPZDX010000024.1:15868061-15879393 GCA_029783625.1 Naso annulatus
TACCTGAAAGAATATTCTTGCAAGCTAAAACAGTTGTGGTGGTCCAATTTATTAAATAGGCATATCATTAGTTGTATTTCCCCTACAACGAACTCAGGCCCAGTCTCATAGTATTGCTCACGCTAGATTATTTGTCAACTACATGGGACTAGGGTTACACTACATTTGGCTGATTTTAAGAAACTGTTTTGGTTGTTAACTGCTATGTGAATTTCAATGTGACCAATAATAAAATGACTTTAATTAGCACCAGTCTTCTTTTACATTTTTCTGACCTGTGAACAAAATAAAAGCACATTTTCTTTGTTGGAATCACTTGGGTATTTCTTTGTACAACTCCGTGATGTAGGCACTGAGTGCTGTCTCTTTCTGCAGTAGAAATACAAATAACTTTTGCCCAATGCCCAATATTTACATTCTCACACTTCTTATACAGCTTTAATTTCTCTGCACTGATGAAACAAAGACACTTTTGTTTACCGTGGTGCACATTCAGATACTCATACTTTGTATCATAAAATATATTTTTGGGTCATCCTAGAGTTCTTTACCTTTGCAAATGTACTTTTTTTTTACATCTGAATGAGAGTGAGAAAGGAATAAAAACACACATAAAACACAAAAATACACTCCAGCAAAATGCATTTAATTTTCTTTGTATCAGTAACATCAAAATATTTCTTATAAATCCAATTTAAATAATTTTTAAGTCAATGAAAATAATTGCATATAGAAAAATGTGCATTTCCATGTTTTTACATTCTCCTAACTGCTAAAAACTGTAGAGGCAAAATGCAAATGAGGGAAATAACCAAGATGGATGCTGAATGTTGCACCGACAAAGGAAAATCTCAACCTGTCTAGGTTATATTTTTTCTATTATTTCACTCATTGCTTGAAGTGACAAGGAAAAATGGATGTGAGCGCGACGAGGCCAAGCGTATATCAGAAGCAAGAGCTGAGTCGTGATGCTGCTGTCTCCACAGTTAAGAGAAAACGGCCAAGGAGACCAGCGGCACCACCAGGAGCAGGAAGCCAGCACTTGCAATGCTGGCGCTGTTGCAGAGGTCACCCTGACAGCAACTGACTTCTCCAAAGAATTGTTGGGTTTGTTCAGATGCTGAGCACATCAGTTTGGAGGCACATCCCCTCACCATTTGATTTTGACCTCCTGTCCTCACTTAGAGAAAGAAAATAATGTTAGTATGTGGGCTGAAAGTTTTAATATATCTGCTAGAATTATTCATTATTCCTGTCAGCTGAGTTGAATGTTTAATGTCTTGGGCCTGTTACCTGTTGCTGTGATGCAGTGGTCCTCATTCTCTACGCATTGCAGCTCAGCAGTGCACGTGTTTCCATCGCAGTAGTAGCACTTTTTACCATTTGCTTTCGATCCCATGGGGTCTGAAACATATAAATTATTCATATTGTTTAGGGTTGCAATGCACTTTGCTTCTCCAGTGCTTTTTGTATTTTTTTCCCTTCAGATATAAACATTAGCGAACAAGTTAAAATAACCACAGTTGAAATACAGGAAAATGAATGACAACATGATTGGCCAACAAGCAAGAAAGTAAGATTATCCTGATACTGGAGGTTCATCTACTTTCACACTTACACACACACACAAAAATTGCTATGTGCAGCTCCACTCTGGCAGTTGGGGGTTTTATTCCCTTGGGCAGATGGTGATAAAGAGTAAAGTAATTTCCCTCTTTCTGGCTCGTCTTGGAATTTCAGTCTTGTCTTGTTTTTTTTACAATGTCTGTTCCAGACATGGTTTAAAGTTCTGACAAATGGACTGTGTTCATCAAGCCCAAAAAATCTACATTTAATGTCAACAAGACACAAAGCATGACAATTTATATTTTGAAAAACAAATTGTAATTTTGCCAGTAAAATCAGACTTGTTTGTCAATATTCTGACACTAACTTGTAAGAGACTTTTTTTTAAAGTCTTTCTTCTAAAAGTTAATGCATAATACATTGTCATTCATTTTACAGTAAATGAAGCAGTTTTATACAAAAGGAATCAAAATTTGTGTTCAACACAAACAGCTCTCAGTGCAAAGAAGCAGTTAAATATCAACAGTAAAAATTCAAAGTAAATTACCAGGGGCTTCAGTGTTGCAGAGATCAGAGGTGCAACACTTGCTGGTAATTGCAGTGTTGGCAACTCCGAAGTTGACCGATGTCACAACACACTGCTCGGCTGGCATACAACCTTTCGTCTGAACATCAACAAGTTTTGAGCCACCTGCATCAAAAGAGTAACTTTCGTAAACTGGGCCACTGTAAAAGAGTTGTACAATAATAACAGTGCATCACAAAATACCATACCTACATACGAAGCTATTCTCAGTGCACCACACTGAGAACCCGCTGCAGGGCATTCTTTTGCTGTGTCTATGCAGGTTCCTGGGGTTAGACACTCATAACATCTCAGAGTGAGGGCTGATTAAACACAAAACTCATGATTAGTTGCAAGAAAACAAATTTTTCTTAAATATTAATTTTTTGGTCAAAATAATTAATCATTATTATTATGACTACTAATTTCCAATTAATCACTTACTACTACCTAATTACAGGAATCTATGAATAGGAGTTACAACGTTTTTCAGAATGACTTCAGTTCACTGTTATACAAACTGGAGGTAAAGAAAAAAGAGGAAGTATGCGCATGCAAGTAAGTAAGTAGAACATGGACATGTCTGCAAACCTGGTCTGAAGTATTTATAATGGCAAATTTGGAGAAAATTACAATCCTTCTTTCTTTAAAGATTGGGAAAAAAAAAAGATAACAAATCAATAACTTGCCTGTAGGGAGAAGCCCAATCCCAAAGATCAGAGTAAGGAGATGCATTCTGTGATGGAGGGACACAATAGAGATTCATTTCAATACGACTGGGTTATAAGTAGTTTTTCTGAGAGGGAGTGGTCTGAGGACTACTCCCTTTCATTTCTGCTGCAACAGAAAGTAAATATCTTCAGGGCCGAACTCATAAAGTTTCTGAGTACCAAGATCCAAATGACAAAATTCTGGGGGAAGAAAATCCTTAAATTTTTCGGAGTTTTGTAATTAGAATTGAAATTCTTAAATTATGATGTTTTCTAAACATTTTGCCTTGAAGATAAGATTAGATCCAGTAAAGATACACGTCGATCAACAAGGCATCGAAGCCCTTGAGCGAGCTCCTTAGGTGAAAAAAAAATTACTAGGCCTATATAGGCTATCTCCTGCCTAACACAAAAATAGAAAAGAGCAAACCTACTCTGAAAACTAAACTAAGGTGAAAAAATAAAACAAAAACTGATGCAAAATATAATAGGCTACAATATTAATTTTATTAAGGCAATTGCATAGGGCGTAAAATAGTCACAGGGGCGCTGGACGATGCATGTTTTTTTGTATAGTGAGCGGCTACAGTGCCAACATCGAGTGTAAATTGTCACCAAAATGTTTGGAGCCGTCAGCCTGAGTTTTTCTTTCCTCGCTCTGCTCCCTCACGGCACACACCTCACTCCCAATCCCCACCAGAAAACTCTCCTGGCGCATGCGTGTTTTGTATCAGAAACAGAGGCCAGAGAGGGACCGGGGATGGCACCAGGCGATGTTTTCCTCACTACTGCACTGCTTCAGTGTCATCCACTTTACTGCTGCTGTTCAGCGCAGTTTCTCCGCTGTCGGGCCAACAAAGGATGATCTTATTTTATCTTGTAAGGGGAGGGAACTGACGTTAACATCCAAAACTATGGTAGTGGTTCGATAAGGATACGTCGTTAGTCCGTTTCCTGTGTCGGTACTTTGTGAAACCAATGCGTAGGAAGATCAGGATAATGACGCACGTCTAGGAAAAATATTTATGGCGGTTTGTGGCATTTGCGTAACTTATATGTGCACTCGTTTAATTTCAGAGGAGCATAAGCGGTTCGCTGTCCTGAGCGACTGTCTCCGTCGTTTTTTAGTAATAATTTTCTCTGAGCTACAACTCCTTTGGTGAACTAAAATTCGGGAATGTCTAAGCAGAACACAGGCGGTCCTGATGAGCGGTCCTCTGTGCAGAGTTGGCACATTTATAAAATCGCTGAAAAATTATATTTAGAGCAAGATTTTCTTTCATTGTGTCAAGACTCACACTGTGGGTTGTGGGATGACCTAATCAAGGGCTCTGAGTGACAACATAATTTCCCAATCGTTTTGATCTCTGCTAACTCAATGCATCATACAGTGTCAGAAAAACTGAATTCATGTTAGTTTCTCCTGAATGAGTAGCACAAGAAATTTGTACACAGGGATCTTTAAATAGCACTTTTTGCTTAGCAAAGAGCAGAACAGCAGCGACTTAATCAGTCAACACAAAATACAGTAGCTAGTACATATTCCTCTATATAATACATATATCTCTTTCAGTCTGTTGTTATTTGGCTACTATGTTCATAAAAGTAAATGTTAGTGAAAAGTTTCACCTCATCTGTTCTGTTTTTTTGTTTTAGTTGTTTTGGATGTGGGTATGCTGGTTTCCATCAACTCTTAGGTTTCATTTCATAGTCTGTGACATTTCATAAGAAAGGGATTACTGACAGCAGGTTTCAGCAAGGTGTGGTTGATGAGGTGGGGTTGGTGTGCTTGAGGGGAGACCACAGCCTAAATACGAAACACGTGAATGTCACAACCTCTTTGCAAAGTTCCTGTTACCTGTTAAACTGTAAGGAACTAGTGAAATGAAACAGAACCACACAACAAATATTTCAACTTCTTTTATTTAATTACTCAATAACTGACAAATACTCTTTTCTGTGATTTAAAAAAAGAAAAGAAAAAAAAACTTAGAGACAGCTATATTATCATCTCAGGAATCAAGTGTCAAAACTTGGGTTGTGTGGGCTGTACATTGAAGGCAAGGGAGGCAGCTTTCTGCTAGACCGCACGTTTCCGCTCCCATTAACACTTTCAGACAAGAGATGGCTACATCATTATTTGTGACTCCTCACCACTAACTGGACTCCATTTTCACTTCTCCTTTCTTTAGAGTGTAAGCTGCAGTTGCCACTTTCAGAGTCACACCTGTCCATATGTGACATAATCACCGGGCATAAGAGCCTCCACAGCTATCGTATTTAACAGCAGGTCAACCAAAGTGTTAGCAGAGCCTGTAGGTTCATTGCCTTTAAACAATGAATCAAAGGAGAAAAGCTATTTTCCTACATTGGTCTGAGAGGAAATACGCATGTTCAGACCGGAGGAACCATGTCATAGTCTTAAGAACTAAGTTAAGAACTTCCCGTTTCTGTGTCTGCATTTTGCACTGCAGGAACTTTGAACAATTGTGGTTCTTAGGACTTTGTTTTGGGGAACATGTTTAGCTCCAATTTCAGAGTGGGCACTTTCACAGCTCCAGAGCGACTCTGGGTAACGTCAGTGTACACTAACTGGTCAAACTCAGGAGCCAGCGCCGGCAACTGCCATTTTTGAAAACACATCAGCTGTGTTAACAAGACGACACAAAATACAAACAAGAGCTCATCATGAGAACGTCCCTCATCTTGTTGTTGTACCTCCTTTGAGATTTAAGGGCATTCGGCAGGTAGATTAAGGTTACATTATCGCAACGAACTAGCCAAAGGATGGAGCAGTAATGCAGTAGCCTTTATTTGTTGTAGTTGTTGTTCTCATGTGTTACACAAAAGTTGCATTAAAAGTTGCAAAAATAAACAATTAGTGTTCTCACTAATTGAAAATAGGCTTTCAGAGCCACATCTGTCCATATGTGACATAATCACCGGGCATAAGAGCCTCCACAGCTATCGTATTTAACAGCAGGTCAACCAAAGTTTTAGCAGAGCAGGCGGCTGTATTCGGAGAGAGCCGAGGACTTCTTCACCCCATCCCAGATTCGAGCTGCGTAATGAAACCTGTAGGAACACAACAAAATTCACAGACCAGAAATGGCTCTCACTTTGGTGGTTTTAAGCAGTGTGTTTATAACTGATGTGTTTAGTAGAAAGGCTGACAGGAACCAAATGACCCCTTGTCTCAACATCCTTGTTAATCTTAAACCCTTTTGAACTATTGTGAAAACTATCAATAAAACATTCACGAAAAAGTGAATGTTTAACTCTTGAAAAATACAACCTTTGCTGTTGCACAAACCCCACTTATTATAATATGAAATGCTTTGACAGGCATGGATGATAAATGTTGCATTTGCTGCTCGACTACAGGAAGTATTTAGCTTCAATATCCTCTGTTATTTTATTCACCTGTTTTAATAAGAGTATTAACTGTTTATCTAAAATACAGGTTAAGTGATTTTGTTCTAGAAAACATGCTCATTTGTTTTAAGCTGCAGATGCGCTGAACAACCAACACTAAGTAAGCACAACCTTTATAAAATGAGAGGAGCAAGCGCGTTCACTGCCACTCGGTAAGCTGGTTGCTTCTAGTGCAGAGTGGTAACAGAATGCAACTCAGGTAAGTGTATCAACGTTTTCATAAACCCAGATCTTCTCTCATCTGGAGTACTAGTTTGGTGGCTGTGAATAGTTAGTGACTTATGTTCACATGAGTTTAGTGAAAACGTGTAACCACATAAGTAACAGGAACAGAAAGTACCGTTGACCTACAAACTAAACCTGCTTAAATAAAGAGGATCTTGAGGAGCTTTCTGCTACACGTTGTTAGGGCAAACCACTCAACCACAAAGCCTCTTGCTGTCTGTTTCCGCTCTTCTTCTACTGCCTCAAATGTCAAATGTAGGCAAAAATGACAAAAACCCCTCAAAACACTTAAATGTGCCTTAATCCACACTGACAATAAATTCATAGCAGACGGTTAAGATTGGGATGTTTACCAGTTCTTCTCAGTGAGGATGGTGTGTGACAGCTGACAGCGGGGCATGGCCAGTATTTGGCTTCGGAGTTTTGAAACTATGGTGGAGAAGGCCGGGTGTCCTCTATACCCCGGGAGCAGAGAGAAGAGTGGGTATGTTCCCGACCCTAAACATGGAACAAAGATCAATTCCCATTTAACACACACACACACACAAAAAGCAGGAGGACAAGTGGGTTTTGCCTTCTGTGAAGATAATTCTTTAAAACCTGCTTTAGTCAGACCATCCTCCCCGTCATTCTCCTGCACAGGAAGGAGAAACATGTTGACTTCAGTTGCCAGATAGTTCTGCCCCAGGCCAGGAAAGATATTGCAGTCCAGCATAGATAATGTACCTTAAAACAGACAACACATTAATGGATGAATGTGGACAGGATGAAACTATTTTGTTAATCAAATTTCTAAACTCATTGCTAATGGTATCCAAAACAAACCACTTACATCAGGTTTTCATCATCTTTACACAGATTTGGACAGTGATTTCATTACTTATCATTCTAAATTACTTCACCTTTAAAAAACATTCATGACATGAACAGAATATAGTTATGTATTCAGAAAATATTCTTATAGTTTTGAACCTTTGTATTTGAGATGAGAGTGGGCCATCAATTTGTCCACGACCATATGCATGTTTTTCAGATTCCTTGGGCAGAAATCTTCCCGTCTGGCCTTATTCTGTAGAAACACTGGATAGGGGGAGGAATATAAATAAATAAATAAACAAAAATAATCACAAAATAAAAAAAAACAATTTTGATAGTAGTCAACCTGGATGATGTGTCCAGCTGTGAGTTTATGTGTGAATTAAATAAATAAATATCACCTATATGAGGATAGTACTCTGCTCCATCATCGCTGCCTGATGAGCCAGTGCTGTCATGGCTTGCAGACGGAGTGGAGGGTTTCAGCATCTCAGCAGTTTGAAGAAACCTGTACACAAACAAGAGAGTTAAAAGTGAAACTTTTGACTTTATACACTATTTTGTTCAGGGGCACATTTAAAGTAATAAGCAGTTATTACAACTGAATGATCTACAACTTGATCAGATGTATTGTGTATTACTTGACCCATTTAAGCCTTAAAAAAGAATGAACAAGTAAATGTTTTCCACGGGCTCTTTGTTGCCCAAGGTACTGGTGAGACAATGAAACAGAACCCTGAACATCCAGTTGGAATAACAGATTAACAAGTATAAAGGCTCACAAGATGCCAAAACACTGCACAATAATTTGTATGTGCTTGTAACACTGCCCTTATGTAAACAATGTCAAATTTACTGTTTCTCGCTTACATTTTATGTTTTCTCTTAAAGAATGATTAGACCGCTAATTGAAAACAACCCCCACCTTAGAATGTTCTCAACCAGAAATAAGCATTTGCATGCATTTAATTGGGAAATGCAGAGCTTGGTCAGATGATGTCATTCTGTGGCTTCACTGTATCAGTGAACTAGATCTATTCAAATGAACGGAAGAGCTGCGTTCTTTAATGCCAAGCCTTGGTTGGTGTGAGTGCTCCTTTGTTCAGTGCACCCATAGCAGGACAAATTCAGGAGAAGTCAGGTTGTGTCATGCACAATCCAACTGCCCGTTTCATGCCACTGACTTGCTGCTCTCATGGATGTGCTCAGGAGTTACAGTGAACTAAAACTGAAAGTAAGGAGATGATTAACAGTGAAAAAATTCTCATGAAATGAAACTAAATAAAATGAAAACTGAACCTAAAACTGAAATGATTTTACTTTATTGCAAAACTAATTAAGTTACCAGTAATAAAGTGGGTTTATTTATATTTGTTGCCAATATGCAACTGCAAAATAACACAATGGAATAAATAATAATAATAATAATAATAATAATAATAAACAGTTTTCATCTATACAGTGCTTTTTCTATTGCTCAAGAGACTCAAAGCACTCCACAGTGAATGGGGGATCTCACTAATGTGGATACTGAGTAAGGTCTTTACAATCTGAACTAACTACTTCTTAGGAGAGGCACTGCTGGAAGGTGTGTGGAAACTGAATTTTGAAATCTGATGTGGAAATTGTGTTCTTTTTCTGTGTTTCTGAGGGTTTCACAATTCTTGTGACACTGCAGAAGAGTGGCAATCAGGTGATGGTCATTGGTCATGACCGATGGACAGCAATAAGTGTTACCTAACCTGACAGTATATAACTCAGAAAACCTGACAGTCAACAGAGAACACTGTACAGAGGTCTTCTATACATTCATGCATCTATTGAAGAATATGATTCATCACACCGAGTTTGTAATTCTTCTAAGACTTAGCGACTTTGAATGTCAACAAGGAAAATTTCCCTGACACTAACCACCATCAGTATGCAGCACCCACCCGGGCTATACGCGGCAGCCATTTTTTCGCCAAAACGCTCACCACACCCCGTTCTCTCTTTGTGCTACACATACATATGACAATGTATAGAAATATTTGAATATGACCCGTTTAGAAGAGCATTTTATAGATGTATCTTGCAGGTAAATGTAGCTACATATTTCTGACACATTACATCTGGCCCTAAAGAAAATAAAATGAAGTAAATAAAAGAACAAAAACTAAACCTTACTGAAAAACTGAAACAAAACAAAACAAAAAATAGAAAATACACTCTGAAAACCAACTTAAACTAATTTAAATTTAATCTCAAAGTCTAAACTAAACTGAAATAACAATTAATTGAAAATGTAAAACTGTTCTGACTTTGTACTGATACTTGCACAGAAGGATGAGTCTCGGCACATGTTGAATGGGCACAAAGCCAGTCATTTCCAGCAGGTCTGACTTTGCCTCTGTTTGCTGACTACTGTGAGACCAACTGAAAGCGTAACTTTATTGAGTTTATGAAAAAGCTGAAGACAAATATCCTCTCCAGATACAAGATGACATGCTCAACATTCCTGCTGCACAAGTGGGCTTTCAAGTCATTGTCAGGGCCTTTCTGAGAGTTACCGTCTTCTTTTACTCTGAAACGGGGGCAGTAAGTGTAACACAGATCCACTGCAGATGAGAAAGTTCCTACTACCTACCTATAGAGGTTTAAGTCAGTGAACCAGTCTTGAACCACAATGACCACATGGCAAACTGTAAACAGGAAGGCGGCAATCTGAAGAGACTGTTGACATATAACACAATGAATGGTCACATTTGAATGTGTGTATACAGAAGGATTAAAATGACCAATACAGGTTACAAGGTTACATTATCGCAACAAACTAGCCTAAAGATGGAGCAGTAATGCAGTGGACTTTATTTGTTGCAGTTGTTGTTCTCATGTGTTACACAAAAAGTGCATAAAAGTGATGACGGTATACCAGACATTAGCCAGCTTACGTTTCCTCAGGGTTCTTACAACTGTTCTGTCTGCCAACACCTGATGCACCTGTGCTCAAATAAACAATTAGGGTTTGCACTGCAGCCACTGACCTGCATCTCCACATATGTGTGAGGGAGGTTGTACTCCGGAGGCAACTTCCGATCATTGTTGATGAGGTGGTCGAGAATAGACGGGCTGAGCATCGGCTGAAGAAACAAATCAGGCATTTTTCAGTCGGGACTTCTTTCTATTATAAGGTGAAGTTTCAATTTGTACAGTTCAAGACTTGCTCACCGCCTGACAGCAAGCTGAAAAAACTACTGTCACTGTACCTGTGTATCCAAGAAGATGACTCTCTCCTGTGTGATGAAGAAATCAATGCCTGTGGTCTGGTTTCCTCCTCTTTCTTTGATTTCTTGAGACTGGGCTCTGAACACATAACTCCTGTGCAAACCAACAAGCAGGCTTATTCTAAACTACGTTCACCGTGTGACCTCCAAGACTCATCAGTGCTTCAAGAACCTCAGTTGCACCAATTTGATAAAGGAAAAAATGCTTTACAAGTGTGGATACAAATGCATGTAAAGGTCTAAAAAGGTCTCTTAGTCATTATTTTTTTTATTTAACATTAGTTCATTGCATTTGATTATATGGTTCTCTGACGTGTGGTTTGTAAAGTGTCATAAGCAAAATACTGCACGATCCCCTGGAATACTTTTGGCTTACTATGCTGCCCCCAAGTGTTTACAAAGGATATCACTATTTTTTAAGTGCAGCCTCAAAACACTTAACTTCAGTGGAAAGGGTGTATGTATATATCTTTTGTGCAACGCAGGGTCACACAAATGATTTTGCAATTTGTATGTCCTTCAAATAATACAACAGGATAAGAGGAAAGAGCAAAAGAGCAACACATACAGTTATTTCATGGACTTCACTTCCTTCTGGATCTATCGACTCTCATAATCCAAGATGTAGCAACTATATTGTAACTGTTTTGCTGTTGTGTTCTGTACATGTGACATATACTGCATGTCTGTCCGTCCAAGGGAGAGGGATCCCTCCTCTGCGGTTCTCTCGGAGGTTTCTTATTTTTCCCTGA
>JAPZDX010000024.1:15976120-15986338 GCA_029783625.1 Naso annulatus
ATTAACATCAAGCTGTCTGCAGAATCGCTCAAAGACTTGAACTGCACCAAGTGGAATGCTCAAAAAACAACTTTTTGGAACATCCCACAGTTGCACCAGTAAATTAGTAAAAGCTGATAATTTATTCATTGGATATAAACAAGGCATCATGGAAAGGCTCGCTCTTAACCACTTTTCACTTTTCATCATTATATAAAGGATTACTACATGTTATTTTCCTATTTTCCTTGCTTCTTTTTCCTTTTTAGGGTTCCATTTTTATGAAGACAAAAGATTAAACAGCTGGCTCCATCTGACATGTCTATGACTAATCACTGCTGGGGGTTAAACTGTATTAATATGTAACCATGCACATCAAGAACACATACTGAGTACACCTTAGAGGGAGAATGACTCTTTTACCAAACTGCTGTAACTTCAAAGTAGCTCATGAATACAGTTTGTGGAACTCTGTGGGATTCAAAACATGGACATCTGTGTTGCCAGAATCAACATTTTATCCAAAACCACGTTAAAAAAAAAAAAAAAAAAAAAAAAGTGCTGCATCCAGCATGCTTCATAGAGACGACAGCTATTTATTGTGCGTAGAATATGAGTCCTCAGAAACCTCATTAGGTTGCTCAGTGGTTAAGCAAATGCCTGGTGACTCACTCATCTGCCCTGTGCCGCACCCAACCAACCAAAATCCACTTAAATTATTTGTGGACTTTTATATGTGCACCTGATGCTACTCGATAGCCAGTTTGTGCCTTTCGACATGAGGTTACAGTGTCACTAGTAGGAAATGAGTTACTTCTTTAGGGACTCAAGACTCTTTTTAATAAAGCCAACCCACATTTTTCCTCAAATTACAAACTGCGCTTTCCTTAACGTTAAGGCCAAACCAGTCCAACATGGAACTCCTATTGTAATCTCATAGTTTTGAAGAGCTACAGCTAAAAATGTTACTAGATAATCAGTTGTATGAGTACCACACATGTTGCAGTGCTCCAGAATCAGTGAATATGGAGTGCGGTCAGCGTGCAACATGTTTTATAGTTTCAACCCACAGAGTGCAGTGTAGCAACTTCTTTTTTTTTTTTTTTTGCCTCTAGTGATTTACTATTGGCAGAATGTAAATGTCAGGTTTGTTCCTCAGCTGTGCTATGTTCGACTGAGGCATCCTTTAGTAGGAAACATGTTTACCCATTCAATGTAAAGTCACTGTGAGTCAGCTCACAGAGCCAAACACTCTGGCAGCATGGGAGGAAGCTAGATCTGTTACACAATGTACAAGGGGTGACTGATAAAAAATGGGATACTGAATTCAAATGCGGCAGGGAAGGTCGATGTTCCCGATTTTCTTCAAGTGCAATTTTCAGTTACCAAAAACAGAAATACCACAAAAGTTATTGATTTCAAATTTTCTGCTTAATCACTCAAAGAGTTTAACTAATGTGTATTTAAAAGGAGCTGTATGACTAATCTCCTTCTATATTAGGTTGTGAACTTATCAATCACCCCTCATATTACACTCACAGACTTTTTCAGTTTTTATTCACCGTCATGTCTACAAGAGCTATGATTTACAGTATGAGGCACAAGTCGCTTTTCAAGCACACGTACTGACACACTTGTTTTAGTCACCTGCATAGAAAAACATCTGTCTGTCACATTACGTTTTGCAAATGTCACATCTGGATGAGAGCTGCAGCTACTTGTAGAAACAGTCATTGGCTGTGTGTGGAGCAGGAAGACATGAGGAGAAAGGCAGATGTGTCTGTCCTGGTCCTTACACAGAATGTTTTATTCCTACATGCTTGCTGATGTTCTATTTCTAATGACACACTAATGGACCTGTATAAACTACCATACACACAGCATATCATATGGTTGGAGAACTTTGACATTTTTGCTACTCAGCCAGATGCTATGGTGTTTTTGACCCAGGTGATGTAATTGCAACCTTTTGTGTACCCTCATTACTGGGGCAAAAATTCCCCCATCCAGAGATGTGGCACACGGTTCAAACTGGCAGATTGACTCAGTTTGAACAGCATAATATCACTTTCCTGTGTGCAGGAGTCGTAGTCAGGTTGGTAGACTTGGCGGACAAAACGAGCTGCTCAGTCCCTTTAGGTTCCCAGATGCTATGTTCTCCGAGGGGAAGAAATAAATCCATCTCCTCGTTCACTTTGTACTCTGATTCCACCCCTTGAGAACTATCTTAAGGGAAAGTCGTCAGTTTTCAAAGACAATTCAAATCCATTAGTGTTTGCCAGAGTTTTGGTTTACATGCAGTAAACAGATGTTTTGAACAGAGGTAGTTGTAGTGTGCAGCAGGGAGCACACACGGAAGAGTCCCGCCAAAGAAGTTGTCCCGAAAGAAAACTATTGTCAGTGTAATTGCATCCATCATTGATTACATTAAATAAAAGTGTGACAGAGAGCAATATGCCTAATATTCCCACATTTTACTATCAGCTCTGTACTATACTCCTCCAAAGAGAGTCAGAAGAAGAAAAACTTCATGCTGGATTGCAGCTTTATGTGTCCTCATCCTCTTTGTTTCAGGTATTTTAGACATGTGTTACATTTCCCCAGAACACCGGGATGATTTCGCAGTATACTGGTTAAGAGAAAACATTTCAATTCAATTCAGTGAAAGTGACTCATCCAATCGGGTGGATGAGGAAACAATCCGACTTGCATATACTGACATTTGGAATTTCCCTCCGTCAGAATGATTTCAGTCAGCACATACCGCACGTGTTTACGTCTTTATGTTGTTAAGTATGTTTGATTTTTCTGGTAGGGTGATTTCCATGAGATTCTGAGTAACCTTCCCCTACATTCAAGCTCATGATTCTTCATAAATTTCATCTCACTTGGCATCAGTACATTTTTTATAAAACTAAATCACTGTTTTCCTAAAGCAGGTTTATTACAAAATCATATTGGACATGGCATGTTTACGGCCTTCAAGTGAACCACAAAGTGACACTGGCCCTGTTGATGTAGAGACTTGATGTGTGGGTGGAACTCATGTAGTTAAAGATGCTCTGGAGCAGAGTATCACTTTGCTATTGCGAATGCACCATATGCCAACATTTAGAGTGCCAGGAATTTTTTTTTTTTTAAATGTTTTGCTTAATCACAGGCTTCTTATCAGACAGCAACCTGTGCCTGAAACAAGTGAAACATGCATGCAGTGTTGCAATTTAACAGAAGAAATCGATATTTTCACATTTCCCATTGCTCAAACCTTATTTGAGACAGCACACACAAAGTCAGACCTGTTACATCATACGCGAGAGATGACTGAGAAGTCTTGTGGCATAAATTAGAAAAAGATGCGTTGCACAGTGCCCTTTTTATGCGCATGTAGTTTAACTCTTGTGTGACTATGCCGGAAGGTTGAGTTTAGATAACTTTGAGGTTTTTATTTTTCACATATCTGCAATTTGCAAGTCAGCATTGGAGGTCCAGCAGAGCTTGTAGAAGAGACGGCCAGTTCTTACAGCATGGCAAAGAGCTGAAATGCTAAATTACACGATCTGAGAGTGATTTCTTTTTTCACATATTTCATTGCTCGAACTATGATAAGGTTAAACTGATCCAATCAAGTCCTGCATTCTCAGAAAACATGATGCAGTGTTAACATTCTCAGTCTCCTGTTCATTGCCAGTGAATGTGTAGTTTTTACTCATCTTAGCTTATTTTAGGCAGAATTTTTGTTGACATTTATTTATCATTTCTAAAATTGTGCAAGTTTTGGAGCCCTACACACAGTTTAAATAAACTATGAGAAACAGAAATGACCTGTAAGGCAGAACTTTGCATGTTTTGAAATTCAGTTGGGAAATCAGTGTATCTTTTTCCTCTGCATCCCTTGTTTGTCAAACGAATCAGCACTCTCACTCTTTCAGCATTGCAAAAGTCATTGCTGAGTCAATGTTTTAGAATGGAGGCGTACTAAGAGGTACAGGGCTCCGTTACTCACGTATGAGCATAGGTGTTTATCAGTACCAGACAGGGAAACATTTAAATGTGAGGGTACTTTTAACCAAACCCTATGATTATACACTTACAGCTAAAATATAACGCATTCCCATCCAGCACAGGCAAGTTCTCCCCCACTCATTACTGTGTGGCACACACACCGTCTGCCTCAATCCTTTTGCAACCTGCATATTAGAGCTTGTATTCCTTGATTGCAAACAAGTGCAGCTAGGCATACTCTGCTGAGAACATTACTCTCTGTAAAGATAAAAAACATCTCAGGTTGCAGTTTACTGTTTCACTGCCTATAACATGAGGATATAAGTTCACTTAGCTTTTGTAGTAAACAGGCTGCAGGACATTTCAGTGGCATTTATTAAAGAAAACTAAATGGCCAACATCAGTAAAATGTACAAATGCAGAAAGTCCCTGAGTTAATTACTCAGAAATGTCTTTGATGGATTCACATGTGACACCCAGATGCAGGGTTAGTTGCGCCTGTTGGCATTCAGGATTTGATCCATTGGAGGAATCAAGAAATGAGATAAACACTTTGTCACCATCTCTGCAATCTCAAACTGTCAATGACCTTTCACACTTACCATTTTTTCCGGCATTTGCCACCCTGACCCTTGGTCACAACATATGGAAAAGATCAAACTTCCATTGATTCAGTCATCTGGTGCTCTTGTTTAAGCAGTTCCGGATTCACTAATCCATTTCCACTGCACCTCAAAATATCCTCGGACACAGAGAGCACTGTGTCAAAGAACTGTATGAATTATGCATAGCCAGCGTTGTTTGTTATCCGACAGAGCCAAGGCTGATTATTCATAGGCTTAAGGTTTGCTGAGCGAGACCAGCCGCTGTGGTTGTAAGCAGGGACGAATGTAAGGAAGTGGTTTAGGTTATTGAGGTTCAGTTTTTTTCCCGGTGTGCGGTGTAATTCATGGAAAAAAAATGTCACTGAACCATAGGGGCAGAAACATGCTGGCACTGGTTTTGCCTTAAAAAACAAAATTCCTGCCCTTTCCACACAGGGAGAGACAAGGGTTTGATTTCCAGTCAGCACCGCAACAAGATCAACAAACCTTCGAGGTTTCAGGTCGCAGCAGATTCCCACTATTTGTGTCTTTGTGACAGCAATTCTAGAAGTTTCAACACAACAGCTCGTATACCACCATTTCAAAAAAGGATTTAGAAATGCTGTGAGCTCACAGTGTTTTGCACGCTAAAATACTGGGTGTATAACAGTGACGCTGGTAGATGGAGCATGTCATTAGTGCTTCACTGTCTCACACACAGACATAGAAACATTTTAGTTGTTCCTTTTAAGTTGCTCCCCCACCCTCCCAGCTGTTTGAGTGAATAATAAACCCCCAAACTCCAAATGCATACATCACCCTCTGCTAAAACTAAATTCCCTTTAAACCTCCACTAGTTGTTTTACACACCCAAATTGGTATTTGTGCAGCACACACATAATTACACGTTTGGTTGGTAAATCAAGAACTCTGGCAAGCCCTGGGCTCTGAAGGCTTCCCTCAAACTATAGCCTTGGAATAGCTATTAATATCCCCTACAGACAACAGCAAAATGCTCTGCCTTTGAGTTCTGTTTCAAACTACACAGCAAAAAAAAAAGTTAAAAAGCACATTTGTGCACAGAATTGACAAGCGGAGGACTTTTTGCTCAACAGGATCATAACCAAATATTAAAGTAGTCGCAGAGTCTAGACTTTAAGCAAAAATAGTAAAGTCATTTACTGTTTCAAATGGAGCGGTTCAGTGTCGACTTGGAGCTAATGTTGAAGTTAACTGGGGCAGCCCGTTTCAAACTGTTTCCTGTACTTACAATAATTTGTTTTTGGACCTCATGTAAAATATTTCTCAGTGGGGATTCAGATGCTAAATATTTATGCATACAGGAAAAAAGCAATGATAACACAGGCATGAGTCCTCCTACACACTCAGAAAAGGGTGTTGTTCTGAACGCAGAGCAGAGACTTAGCTAGACACAGTCTCTTTCACAGACATGTAGTGTCTCTCACTCTTTCACCCTCTCTCTCTTCCCCACTGTGTTTCTGTACTTCCTCCCCCTCACATCTGGACTATTGGCAGGACACAGTTCCTGTGTGGTGTGTGCACATTAGCAGGGGAGTCAGTGTGAAGGTTGGACAGGTTCTTGCAATTCACAGTGTGTGAATCTGATCAGTTCAAAATTTTGAGTTTCTTTGTGTCTCACTGTATGAACATCTGCTTCTGGTTTAGAGTCTTTAATTGTTTGAGTTGTGAAACTGACAGCATGCAACATTTTCACAATAAAATATCTAAAAACATCCTTGTTTTTTTTTATATGTTTTGTTGAGTTGGGTTATAACAGATGTTTCTGAAATGTTTAAACTAAGAGAAATCTGGAATTCAGTTTGAAGTAACGGTGTATTTCATTTTTCAGTATCAAAACTTCAGATGTAGGTATTGAAATTCTTTTTTTTTCTTTTTTTCTGCGTTGCAAATATCTGTCATTCTGAAAAGTAAACTCAGCTTTCAGGAAATGGCGGGCCAACAAGTTTACTCACTGTATTTAAATTAATATTTCATGTTCAACCGTTGTTAAAGATTTTGGCCAAGTGCTTCTCTTTTTAACATCTGTTTGATTCGTATTGAGAAAATTTGCTTACCAAGATGCTGTTCAGTGATGTCAAACTGAGCCTCATTATCTTGCACCCTGGTGCTAATTTATTGCTATTTATTTCACATAAAATGCAAGGAAACGGAGATTGCTGTGATTTAGAAAATTCATTGTGGAGGCTTCTTATTGTCCACTGAGAAGTTTACCCAAAATATTTAGAACCATATCACACAGATGTGAAAATGTGTGGGTAGTGGAGCAGCAAAGGGAGTAAAGAGGAACCATGTGGGAAGAAATATGAAAATGAATCAAAACGGTTTTCCCCCACTGACAGGTAGGGCTTCACTCTGGGGACATCAGCAAGATCATGTCTCTCCAGCCAGCACTCCCCCGTGTCCGTTCCTTCATCTTGATCTCACATGTGATCATTTAGACAACAAAACACTGTAAAGTTTTCAACGTGTCTGGCAGTTTCACAAAAGCTTTTGCCTCCCCCTGCTTTGGGGTATGGTAGAAATAAAGATTTTAATCTATTAGCTATTCAGCTAATCTGTAGGTCCATGTTGTTGCCCGATCTTGAAATAGATTTTAATTCATGTTTTCAAGACTCTGAGAACTCAGATTTATCTGAAGTACAACAGCAGCCGCAATGCTCTCAGCAGGTTTAAAAGACAAAATTGCGTTGAATTACAGCTTAGATTTGCTTAGGGAATGTATATGATTTCTCTTTTGTTTTACGCTTGCAGTCAGGTCTGCGGTTGTGGGCCACTCCTACTGCAGTGATTGCTACACTTAAGCATTTCTTGGCATACAAGTCAAATGCCAAATTTTCAGGAATGCATAGTTCAGTTTTTTTCAGTGAGAAAATACTATATTATTCCAGAAAGTTCCTTTTTTTAACTTAGGAGTTCGATTACCTACAGAAAATTACAAAGTTGCAAATACAAAACCACACTACATGTAGCCTGCTGTTTGAGTGCTTTGTAGTGGTGCAGTCTCTACTCAAAATGACATCTTGTTAATGAGCATACATCTCTAACCTAACAAACATAGAATTTGTTCTCAAGGTATATATCAGAATTTTGAAAACAGATGTGACTGTATGGTAAAAAAAAAAAAAATAAGTTGACAACCTGCACTGTAGGTCAGAACTGTGAAATTGTCTCAATACTCATCACAATTCCAGTAATGAGACACCAAAAGAAGAATTTCTGAACCAGATCTATTTTGTTTGCAGGGTTGACTATGTCCATCTTCAAATGGACGGTACCACAGAGGGAGTAGCCTGCTATTTTATAAAACAACCCTAAATTATCGACAGATGCTGCCGTGACTTTCTTATACCTAGTGCATGGTGAAAAGACCGGGCAATAAAAAATATGTAAGCTACATGTCCAGATGTCAGGGCACACAAACAGAGTGTTTATTCTTAACCTCCAGCAAGCATGAGCTCCACCCGCATGGGGAAAAGCACATTACGCTGCAGGATGACCGGTGCACATGAGAGATCACAGTTCCACTCTTTCTCAGGCAGTCATCTGCAACAACCCACAATTAATGCATTAAGATGTCTGCATACACTCCATCATGCAGAAGCCAGGTCCTGACAAGATTTCTGTGTCTGCTTTCAGGTTAGTCTTAGAGCGGCACACTTGCATGTAAGAGATGCATTATTCACTGCAGTGAGCAAACTGACAGTCTTCTTGAGTTTATTATACAAACCATGCATTTCATCTATCAATATATTGTATTTGTTATAGAAAACTTTTGTTTTCTTCAACAGCAGCGCATAAACAAGTGCCACCTCACTGCAAGAGGTTAAATGATCTTCGGATAGGGGAGATTCGGGCGCCTGTCGCGCGAGGTCCCGCCTCGACCTGAGCGGTGACGTCACATATTTAAGGAGTCTGGGATCCGAGCTCCGCAATTCCCGCAGACTCGTCAGACTTGACCGGGCACATCCTCATCGGAGCGACGCTCAAAGAAAGGTACCGTGCTGTGGTTATCCTCAGAAACTGAGCTCAGTGACTGTGAGGAAGGAACGGACAATAAAAGCATCTGAGGAGGGTCTTACAGCAACAGCAGGCCCTGCCAAACTTCAGAGGACTGTAATTTGAACCGCTTTGTTTCATGGAGTTTTTGACAAAGACAAAGTTCTTTATGAGAAATGACAGCGTAAGTTTAGTTGTATTGTGAATTAGATCTAATAAGGTCTACCTGCAAAGCGTGGAGACTCTTTGATACAGAGTGGATTTATTCTGATCATAACTTTGCAAACACGTTTTCCTGTCCCCGCTTTATACGCGTGCCCTGATGTGACTTTCTTTTAATTGGAATAGTCCTGGGGCAAGACTAGCCTATGGAGTTTCAAAATTGCTGTTTTTCAGCCTTATCATTAAGCTTCTAACTAAAACAGAAAGTTGATAAAATCCAAAAAAATATATAAAAATTCCATTTGAGTTGTGTCGTTAGGTCTGCTGTGGTTCAAGTGAAGTCCGTGACCTGCATCTCTTATAGTTTAATGAATATCCGAATTTGCATGAAAAGACTTTTAGCAAATAATATCGTGAATTATGTGGGAGTGTTGTGACCTCTGGGTAAAATAGCTTGTGAAAAGGTCAGCATTTATTTTCATTTTATTTTTTTAATTTCAGGTATCAAGACAATGATGGAGCTAATGACTGCTATGCCTTTCCATCACATCAATTCGACAGATGCCACTGGAATAAATGAAAGTTTTTATGAATATGACGACGAGGAGTATAAGGACGAGCATGCTGAGCTGAAGCAGTCTCTCAATACCATGTCCCTCATTGTTTACTCCCTGGCCTTCGTTCTCGGTGTGCTGGGGAATGGAGTGGTTATCTGGGTGACCGGATTCAAGATGAAGAAAACAGTCAACACAGTTTGGTTCCTCAACCTTGCTGTGGCTGACTTCCTCTTCACAGCATTCTTGCCCCTGAGTGTGACGTACACTGCAATGGATTTCCACTGGCCTTTTGGCAAGTTCATGTGCAAACTGAACAGCACCATAAGCTTCCTGAACATGTTTGCCAGTGTCTACATTCTGGTGGTGATCAGTGTGGACAGATGTGTGTCTGTGGTGTGGCCCGTCTGGGCCCAGAACCACCGAAGTGTGCGCAAGGCGTCCTGTGTGAGTGTGGGTGTTTGGGTGCTGGCTTTGATTCTCAGCGCTCCATACTTCATCTTCAGGGACACCGGGCCATCATATGACAACGACAACATCATCAACTGCTTCAACAACTTCGCTTTTTCAGATGACTATGAAACAGCGACCGTCAATCAGCTGCGACTGTTTCGTCATCAGGCCATGATCATCACCCGCTTCCTGCTGGGATTTGTTATCCCCTTCACTGTCATTGTCTCCTGTTATGCTGTAATAATCCACCGTCTCAGAAGAAACCGCACCCTGGCCAGCCAATCAAGTCGCCACTTCAAGATCATCGCTGCTGTTATCAGCACTTTTTTCATCTGCTGGGCTCCTTATCACATCATGGCTCTAATTGAGTTGGTAAATCACATGGCATACCATCCAAGCGAAATATTAGACAATGTCATCACTATCGGAGTCCCTATAGCAACAAG
>JAPZDX010000024.1:15997023-16010942 GCA_029783625.1 Naso annulatus
TGTGTCTTCACCTACATACATTCTTAAGACCAATAAAGTTCACATAGCCTGCTAAGGGGGTGTAAAATATACCTCACTGTCACTAAGCCTCCTGCCTTTGCTCATCTGGTTAGCGGTGTATCAAACTCTTGTGAACCCTTTGCAGTCAACCACATAACTTGGAGATTCGAGGCATCTCGAGGCAGTTGATTAGTTGATTTGTTGTGGCTCAATAGATTTTCACAATAATAATACTATTCCATTTTTTTCCCCAGGTTCCCATTCTGACATAAGCCACATCATCCTGCACAGTCCTAGTCCTTTTATGTTCAAGAAAAGGTAATGTTCTTCTTTTCAGTGTTTTTTTAATATGTGTGTGTGTGTGTGTGTGTGTGTGTAAGAAAGTGTGACAATTTTGTGACAATTATAGTTTGTCATTTATGTCCTTGTGTTTTCAGGATTGGGTAAAACATCAGGCTTCCAGTCCCTGCAGAAGATGGCTCATGGGTGGGATTCATACTTCCCTAACCTTTCGCCTGTGTCATCAGATCCAGGTACTTTGAGAAGAACATCAGACTCAGAGGGAAGTCTTTCCCAGCATATAGAGAACTTAATTGGACATAATGACTTTCCTGGCCAAGTGGTTTCAAATGAAGCCCCTGAAGGAACTTCAAACTTCAACACAAACTATTACTCCAACCCAGCTGGAAATTCCAGCTCAGACTGTGTGTATCAAAGATATTACAAGGAAACACCATGGCGAGCTGATGGAAGTCAAATGGAAAAGGATCACTTGCCAAGTTGTGAGAATGGTGATATAGATTTTCCCACAGATGGATTATCAGCATCGGAATCTTTTTCTCCATCTTTTGTAGCAGATTTACAAGGACTTAAGCAAGACTGTGGAATGCTAGCTACATCATTTCTTGAGGACTATTCAGATGTCAGTAGCTGCTCAGATGCAGATGTTGAAACAAGACCTTCCTGTAAATTCATGGCAAGTAATTCAGTTCCAAATCCTAAAACTGATATGACTTTAAAACACAGCTCATCAGAATGGCTTTTCACTGATACAGGAAATTTAACATTTCCAGCGGAGAGTCTGTGTCCTAATATGTCAGAGACTAATGTGATTTTGCCAAGTCCGTCAAATGTGAAGGCAGGAGAAAACAACATAGTTGAATGTGCACAAGACAAAATGGAAATTCCAGAAAACACCTCTGCTTCTTTTAATATGGTGACAACAATGGGGAGTGAAACCAACGGGGATAAAAATAACTATAATAGTTCTGAAGGTCAGAAACACCAAGAAGAAGCTGAGAGAGACCTCATTCAAGGAAAATATTCAGTCACCTCCAGAAGAAACCATGAAAACTCAACTGATGATGCAACAGAGAAGTACCCAGATGGTAATGAGAAGGCGCAGAACACAGAAACTGCGCTAAATACCATGACTGCTTGTGACAATGAGCAAGAATACTCAGATGAAAAGGTTCTAAGAAAGGAAATGAAGGAATCGTTCAACCAACAAAATGAGGGATTTGAAAATCCCAACTCCACAGATGGGGAGGATAGAAATATGCAAGAAGACAAGCAGAACAAAATTGAAGTCCTACAAGGGGGGAGACAAGAATCAGATTCATTGAAAAATGAGAATTTTGATGAGCAGAAGTCACCAAATCCCCTCTCCACTGATGGTCCATATGTAAATACAGAAACTGACTGTCAGGACAAAGAAATGCAGTCAAACACCTCTCAATCTTCAGATCCAGTGGTTATCAAGAAGTCTGATCATAAAAATGCCACTCATGAACAGAAAGATTGCACGAGTGCCTTGAAAAGCAACAGTAATGATGCTGAATCCGTTTTGCAGTTACCTGAGAGTCGGTCTCCCCCAAGTGTTGCTCATGACAATATTTCTTGGAAACCTGCTGTAGTGAGTGATGGTCTTTTCAATAATGCCACTGACAAGAATGAGACAAGTGTTAAAACTCAGTCAGGATCATGCTCAGAGCCAAGTAGCTCTAACACAGACAACAATTCCTGTGTAGAAAAAGAAAAAGGATGCAGAAGTACACTAGAGAAGACTAATTCTGTTTCTTCAGATCCAGGTTGTAATGGTCCTGGTGTCAATAGTGACAGTCCTTTTATTGATACTAGCGACAAGAGTAAGCAAGGTATTGCTAGCCATGGTGAATCCTGCTTACAGCTCGATAGCTCCATTGAAGACATAAATTTCTCTCTATTTAAAGAAATTACAAGTTCACAAGAGTTGAAAACCACAACTTCGCCCACAGATCCACATTGTAGCGGCCCTGTCCCAATGAATGACAGCAAAGAACAAAGTGTTACTAACACCTTAAGCACAGTTTCCAGTCCCTGTCTAGAAAAGAAAAGAAGTGCAGAAGTGAAGACAAATGCCACTTCTTTAGATCAAAGTTCTAATGGTCTTGGTGACACAAGTGTTAGTCTTTCTATTGATACCTGCAACAAGAACAATCCAGGCATTGCTAGCAATGTAGAATCCTGCCTGCTGCCAGCTAGCTCCATCATCGACACAAATTCCTGTCAAGAAAAGGAAATGACACATTCAGGGAAGAAAACCACAACTTCCCTTACAGATCCAGATGGTAGTGGCCCTATCCTGACTAGTGACAATAAAATACAAAGTGGCTTTAAGAGTTCAAAATTGAGCTTACACTCCGACACCTTAAGCACAGAAATAAATCCAGCTCCATGCTTACAAAAGGAATGGAAAAGTCCAACAAATTATCTAAATACATTCTCTTCTCCGGATCAACAACAAGCACTACATAAGGGTCCACAAGCCCTAGAACCAAAAAGTCTTAGTGGAGCCATGGCTGAAATTGCAAGAGAATCATTTGAAGAACTGGACGGATCTACAGAGGAACCATCGTTGCTTGGTGTGCTGTATGGTGAACCTCTGTCAAGAGAAGACTCTTCATGTGACACTGATGAAACAAACCTTGACACAAGTCAGTATAAGAACACTACTTTGGCCAAGCCTGACAGTACCTTCATTAATCACTCAGAAGGACAAGCAGCTCAACTAAAGCCCTCCATACAGATGAGAAAACGTCTGCAACCTGTTGTAATATTGAAAAACATAGAGTCAATAAATGGAACGACTAACTCGTATTACTGCGCAGATTGCCAACACAAAACGCAGAGTGTAGATCATCTAATTGAACACCACCATTGTTCCCATTTATTGTACAGTTTCCAGTTTTGCAAGTCTTGTGATCTCTACCTTATGAATGAACAAGCAGAAAAACATTTTTGTGAAGTATCCAAGGACAGCCTTCACTTTTGTTCTGATTCCAGGTCACAGATGAAAAGAAAACGCCAAGGGCGCCACAGGTGCACTAAATGCAAACTCATATTTTCAAAAATAGTTCAGTATATCAAACACATGCGTACTCACACTGGCAAAACACCTTATCAGTGTGATGGATGCGGACTGTACTTTGCACAGACATGTAGCCTACGAAGACATAAGCGCGTACCTGGTAGGTGCAAGCACTCAAAATTTCCAGGTACAAATTCGGATGATGTCATCTGTGAAACTAAAACACCACCCAAAAAGGACTTTGTGCAGAATAAGCCTTGTACAAATCTGACTGAATGTTATGTAAAGCTTGTTGACATATCCAAAAGTAATTTGTGCAAGTTATGTAGTAAAGGCTTCCTAACTGCAGAAAGGGCCAAAAAGCACTTCTACAATGTACACAAGGGAAAGTCAAGTCAGTCAGTCTTGAAACATGGTGGGAAAAGTCAAAAAGAAGAGACTCAGACAAGAGCAAAATATAAATGTCCTCTTTGTCCACGGCTTTTTAAGTATTCGTACAACAGGAGTCGACATTTCCGTGACTGTGTGAGAGAATCTGTATATGGTGGCAAGGGAAAAATAAATGGTAAATATCAATGTCCCTTGTGTTATGCTACTTTCACTTTACCATCCAACAGACATAGACATATTAATACAATTTGCCTCAAAGAATATGTTGGTCGGCTTGCGAAAGAGTCTGCAAAGTTAAGGCAAGAGGCAGAACCGAAAAAAACAAAGGAAACTGAACAGAAAACACTGTCAAAAGAAAATAAACAGGAGACAAGACAACAAGAATCCCCAGCTGTAACAGTCCCCAAGACTGTACCACATTACAAATGCAATGTTTGTCCAGCAGTTTTTTGTCATGCTTCTGGAAAGTACAAACATATGAAGAAGCATGAGTTGTTTAAACTCACTGGCAAAATGTTCAAGTACAGGAACTCAGTTTTCTCTGCGATGTCAAAGTCAGCAACACTAAGTTGTAAAAAGACTGAAGAAAATAAGAATAACTTGAAATCAACTGTTGCTAATAGCAGTCTTGCTCTGAGCTGTCATTTTTGTGGAAAACGTTTTGGTACATCACAGTCACTGAGGAAGCATGAGCGCAATCACAAAGGTGAAAGACCATACCGTTGCCTTGAATGTGGAAAAGGATTCAAGAAACGTGCATATCTGATTGGTCATAAAATTGTACATCAGAGGAGGATACAGTGCACAGTCTGCAGAAAAATTCTTCCAACTGTTGGAGAACTGATTAAGCACAGAAGCTCACATCTTAATAGAGGAATGCTTCAGTGCCCAGACTGCCATCTGCAGTTTCAGTATCCTGCATATCTCCTCAGGCATCTAGAAAGTCACAAAAATAGAGAAAACAGAGCACCCAAGCTTGAAGAGGGACTGCAAATAAAACCAGAGCAATCCTTGGAGCCTGAGAAACAGCAAAGTGGACCAAAGCAACAGCAATGTTCCTTATGCAAAGAGGTCTTTAATGATTCCCAGGTACTGAGAAAACATTGTCTTACACACATATCAGGGTCCTCATCAAAACAGTGTCCTTTTTGCAAACATAATTTCAATAGTCGCCGCTATTTGCTGCGCCACATGGTGAAACACACAGGAGAAAAACCCTTTTCCTGCAATAACTGTGGAAAACAGTTTTACCGTGATTTCAACCTTAAACTTCACAGTGAGAAGTGTTTGCCTGTGTCTGACTCCAAGACAAAGAGATTGCATCAGTGTTCCTGTTGTCCTCGGGCATTTTCTAAGAAAATCCACCTGAAAAGACATCTCCGTGGCCACAAGGCAAACACTCTGCTTCTGTGCTCAAGGTGTGGGCAGTACTTTGGATTTACAAAATTCAACCAACATCAAAAAAACTGCATGGACACAGAGGTTAACATGGGCTCATCGACTCCTAAAAACAGTTTCAGTAAAAGCACCTCTCAAGCAAACCAGAATGTTCACAAAAGTGCTTTACATTCCAATACAACAAAGATGCTTCAATTCAAATGTTCTCACTGTACACAGAGGTTTAGATACAGATCATTACTCTTGAGACATCTTGTTTCACATACGGGTTTGCAACCCTATGCGTGTATACACTGCGGTCACAGATTTAGAAGTCAGACAATGTGTTTGCAGCATGAGGCTTTCTGTGATGGTGTTTACAAAGAGGGGCTGTCAAAAGTCAAAAGTGATGTGGCGAAGCAATTGTCAAACATCCCAACTCTCAGAGAGGCAACACAGAAGTCCCAAAAGGAAGGTGAAGCTGAGTATAAGTGCAAATTCTGCACCAAGACTTTCATGAAACCACGAAACCTGAGACGTCATATTTTGACCCATAACGAAGTGAAGCCATATCGCTGTAAAGCATGCGACAGCTGCTTTTCAAGGTATGATCATCTGAAAGTACATCAGAATCGTTGTAAAGAAAAAAGATCAAGATTGGAAGTCTGCATCCCCAAAATCAGTTTAGATGATGTTGGCAAGGGTTGGAAAAATAAATTTGGCTTTGAGCCTATTAAGAAACAGGAGACATTCGATTGTGAAGTCTGCTCAAGGAGTTTCTCATCTCAGTCTAAACTGTCCCGACACAACACAATGTACCATGTTACAAAATTATTCAAGTGCACAAGCTGCGGCACATCGTTTGCTCATGAAAAAACCCTGAAAAGACATAGAAAGATGAAAAGATGCAGAAATGTCTTCAAAGAAACAAATGCTTCTCCATCCCTCGGAACTAATCTACCTACAGAAAATGTGATAAAACCTCTTAGTGGGGTGAGGAACAGAATTCTTGCAAGAATCCAACCTCATTTTAGCAAAAAGTACAAATATATATGCAGTTATTGCCCCCGTGCTTTTGGGAACAGCTATCAATTAAGAGTGCACACCCGCCTGCACACAGGAGAGAGACCATATGCCTGTGATTATTGTTGTCAGAGATTTATCAGGAAGGATTATTTGCAGCGCCATTTGCCAAAATGCACCAAAAAACCACAACAAAATAAAGTCCTCTGTGAAAGATGTGGTGTATTTTTCCCCCAAGTCAAGCTGGAAAATCACAAAAAAAGTTGCACTTCAACACCAAGTTTATCTAAGTCAACGGTTTGCCAAAGCCAACAGTCAGCCTCTCAAAGCCCACCAAAAGGCTTCTCGTGTGCATACTGTAGTTCCCGTTTTTTACTGTTTTCACAGCTCCAAGAGCATTTTTTAAGCGCACACAAGATGGAAACTGTGGTTCCACCAGCATCAACTGCTCCCCTACAACACCATCTGTCAAACATACAAAAAATCAAAGAAGAGCCTTTGGATGAGAATTGTGACAAGCAATTTAGTGATGGTGCTAACTCAATCCATAAACTGGATACAGCTCTTGATAAGGAGCTGGCCAGACCATTTTCCTGCCAAAAGTGCAATATGTCTTTTGTAAGTAAGGCTGGATTAATGGGTCATCAACGTTCACACACAATGGAGCATCCTTTTAACTGTAAAACATGCAAGAGGGGTTACTGGAATAAAAGTCTTCTCCGTAATCACTACAGGAAATGTAGATTTGGACGTGTTTTGGAGAGGAAAACAACCAAGCAGCTGGAAGTCCCTTTGAAAGCAAAGATTGATTTTGAACTGAATGAACCGCTCAAAAAGGGCCCCGGAACAAGTGGATCTGAGGTTTTGCAGACCAACTTGTCTTGCGAAGATGACTTTATTAATGAATCCTCACAGAATTCAGAAGAAAATGAGGTGCAAGGCAGCCCAAGGAAAGAGAAGAAAACAGTGCAATACCAATGTTCAGAATGTGATAAGAGCTTCACAGATGGCTTAATGCTTATTAGTCACCTTGAAGACCATGGAAGACAGGAACAAGAGAAAAAGCGCAATACATGTACAAAGTGTGGGCGGGTGTGCACCAGTCAAGGAAATCTTGAAAGACACATGAGGATGCATGGAATTAATAAGAAAAACTCTTGCCGTGACTGCTCCAAGACTTTTTTCACCTTTGCTGAACTAGAAATGCACAGAGCATGTCATGACCAAAGTAGACCTCATGCTTGCAAACTGTGTAATCAAAGGTTTTTGACGAGACCATCTTTATGTAATCATTACAGGGAAGACCATCCAGATGACATATATAGTTGCCGTTTCTGTAACAATACCTATGCAGTCAAAAAGTCACTGGTAAGACACTACAAAAAATGGCATCAAAAAGAGCAAAAAGATCATGGGAGTACTGTACAGGAAACAAGCAGTGCTGAACAACAGTCCAGCAGTCAAGTCAGTACAACAGGTGAAAGTGACGAGGATGAAAATAATAGCAGTGAGGACAGCGACTCAGACTCTGCACCATACTTCCCATGTCATGTGTGTGGCAAGACATTCCCAACATCAGAAAGCCTTGAGGATCATCAGAAGTGTCACCTAGGTGAAAAACCGCATGAATGTGCAGAATGTGGTCGATGTTTTTTCCAGGCATCCCAGTTGCAGCAGCATCAACGAATGCACAAATCTGAATTTCAGTGTCAGGCATGTGGCAGAGGTTTTGTCTCTCTCTTTGCACTTCGTAAACATAAGCACACTCATGGAAAGAGCCGTCCATATCGCTGTTCCAAGTGTGACTTCAGTTTCACAGGACCCGCACAGTTAGCAGAACACATGTCCACCCACCGTGAAGAGAACTTCCCTTGTGACATATGCAATCGTGTGTTTCTCTCCAAGAGTAGTAGGGCTGAGCATCGGAAAATCCACTCCAAGTCAGACGACCGTCATCCACCTTCAGTTTCATTGAAAAAACACACAAACTCTGCCTCAAGCTTCAAAAGCTCCTCATCGTTCAACAAAGATCTGAAATATCGCTGCGGTGTTTGCAATGACCGTTTCAGAGACCCCGAGAAGCTTTCAGAGCATGGTTGCATGGCAGCCAAAGAGCGACCATACTCATGTTTGGACTGTAATAAACATTTTCTGCATTCATCTCACTTGAAAAAACACAGGACTACCCATAAACTATCATGGTCTAGAAGTGAATATCGATGTAGTCAATGCAACAATAGTTTTTCCTCCCCTCAACTCTTCTTTAGCCATCTTAAGAGCCACACTGATACTGGAGCTGGAGTTAAAAGCAACAGTGAAGGTAAAGATGGAGGTACTTCACACAGTTTCATATGTCCAGTTTGCCATCAGTGTTTTGCCAGTGCCCCTGAACTGATTGCTCATTTTCCCACACATCCTGACAGTACATTTGAATGCGAAATTTGTAAGATGACATTTTCCTCTGGAGATAAGCTTGAAGAACATAAACGCTGTCATCTGACCTCAGCTACGGAATTTGAATGCACAGTGTGTGGCCGGGGCTTTTTGGGAAGGGATGCTTTCCTCCAGCACCACTGCTCCCGTCAACAGCACACAACAATGGAGAACTCAAATCTGTCAGCTCAAACACCCCAACCAAGTTATCATCCAGCACAGGGAGAGGAGGAGGAGATTGATGTTACAGGAGAGGACTTGTACTTTTGTCCTATTTGCTCAATGCAGTTCTCCTCAAAAAGTAGTCTATTGGAGCATCAAAATAAACAGCACTCAAATGAGAAGCCATTCAGATGTGAACTTTGTGGGAAAACATTTGCATTGAAGCGGTACCTTACAAGCCACATGCAAAGGCATCGTCCAAGATCTGCTGCTAAAGACACAACTCAGCTGGTAGAAAACAAGCTGAAATGTATCCAATGCCACACTGAGGTTGATACAGCAAAAGAGCTGTCTTTGCATATGAGATGGCATGCTGAAAACGAAGTTGGAGAGTACCGTTGTGATATGTGCTACAAGTCATTCAGCCAGTGGTCTCACCTGAAGAAACACCAAGAGAGTCATGTTGGCCAAGTTGTATATGAATGCACCGAATGTGACAAAGCCTTTGCTTTTCCTCACCTTCTTGAGGAACATCAACAGACTCATGCTGGATCTTCTTAGAAGAGGTTGTTAGATACCATCTACCTTATCCTCCTTTTGAATGACTAAAGTAAAGTAACTTGAAATCCTTTCCATGCCTTACATCTCACTGTGTACCTCTCCTTATAATCATGAGTTAGATCCAGTTTATATTTTTGGTCCTTGTTGCATCCTTATAAAAGCTCTTGACTCTTGTTAATACGATAGGACTTCTTGTTATGAGTTTCTATTGACATTGTGTATATTTCTAGTACTAAAATTGGAATTTGTATACTGGAAATTAGACACATACAAAGTTTCCTGACAGTGTTTGTAAATCTATAACAAAATTGTGTAAAGTTGTGTGATGTTGACATTGATACTGTGTGATTAACACAGACTAAGCATGATGATTAGATAAGATGTTCAGGAAATGTCTTGGACATGGGCTGAAATTTTTTGATCTAATATGATCATTTTTTTTATGTTTGACATTTATTTTTTTAAATACCACCTGCAATTTCAGAAGTACTCTAGTATCCCTGGTTAGAACATAATGAGAGTTTACGTTCAAGCACTGAACATTTGCAAAACTGTGCCTTTTATTTTAAATGTATTATTATTATAATTACAAACAATTAAGTTTTTGTTTTCAATTGCATTTATCCAGTTTTTTTAAATTTAACTATCAGGCAACAGGTGGCGCTGTCCATAGATTTACTCGTTTGTTCCCCTTTTTTTACATTAATGTATCTGTGTTGACATATGTGCTTAAATTCACTGCTGCTGTTTTGAAAGATCTGCGACCGAGATTCAGGACACAGCCTAATTCCAATTACAGCGACTGAAATTTGCGATTCTCATAAAAAGTACATTTTCACGAGTTTAAACCTTTTATCCAAGAAACAGCCCTAATTAAATACTGTAAGAAGGAAATAGAGTTTAGAGGGACTACTTTAGCGAAATGATCCTTTCAAAATGGCGTGTATATGACTCAACTAGGATAGCACCACTGGGAAAAGGAGGGTCGTGTTCTTGTGTTGTGTTGCTGATGAGTGACAGTGGATGGCCAGCTGTTTTTCTTTTTCCTTTTCTTTTTTTTTTTTTTCACTCTTCATCACTCTAGGCAGGTCAGAACTGGGCCAGGCCACTGGAGCCCTCACCACCGCACAACATGACCACAGCTGATCCTCAAAGGGTCAGTTAAACCAAATTACATTAAAACAAACAAAAAAACCTGATTTTTTTTTTTTTTTCTGTTTTCTCACTCCTTCTCTAGAGGTGTCCATGCAGACAGTTGTGTTCGCCCTTATTTAGTCTCTAGAACTTAAAACTTTTACCTCCATCTCAATACAATGTTTTGGTAGAAACTAGTTACAACATAATAAAAATAACAATCAGAAACTAATTCCATAATTGTCTTTGTTTGATACAGACAATTAACTGATAACTTTTTGTTCATTTTTTTAGGTTGTTTTTCAGACCAAAAGCAGCATCCAGTTTCCTCACTTTCTGTGTGAAAACTGACAGGATTTTATGCCTCCCGTATATCTCTGGATTTTGGAATGCTTGTTAAACACGGAAAAAATCTATTCAAAGCATCACTTTGGAAATGTCAGTTTTCCCTATCTATGTTTAGACAAAGAAAATGACTACTTTAAAAGCTGAATAACTAACAATGAACATAAACATGACTGAACTTTTTTTTTTAATTTTGTGAGCAGGACAAATTCATCTACATCTGAATGAGATGGAGGCAGAAAAATCAGATGGACACCACAAAACGTTACCAAAAGAGGCTAAAACTCGTGAGAAATCCTTTTTTATACTTTGTGTGAAATAACCCTTTAACACACTAGTCAAAGCCATATAATGTAGATGTACCATGCAGTATTTTTGATTCATTTGTTCCTTAAAAAAGGCTGTAACAAAGGATCAACCGGCCTCTTAAAACTGGACTCAAAAAAAAACAAAACAAAAAAAAAAAAACAAGAGACCTCTGGGAAATAAAGCTCTGGCAGCTCGGAGCCGCTGTAGCTGTAGTAAATATTATATGACAGTGATTTTCTTCCTCTCAGTGTGAGTGATATCGAACCCTTCTCATTGTTCTGCTGCCAACTTTTACCACTGAATTTAATTCCAGCAGTATTTCTGTTTTACTCTGTTAATAAAGCCCGGTCGTATTCTCTTCACTTTGACTCTTTTCGGGGATGTCAGTTCAGACGCCACAGTAATAAATTATGAGGTGGTTTGAAAATTAGATCCTATTAAAGTTTCATAGTCTATCGGGCAAACTGAATACCCAGATGGTTAGCTTAGCTGCTGGGGTTTTTTTCTTTTTCTTCTTCTTTTTTTAAATGTCCATCATTTGCAGACATCGCTAAACTTGCACAGGCTTCAGCAGCAAACAGTTCAGGCAGCTGGAGGTGATGAAGTGGATAAAAGCCCTGTTAATTGAACTGGATCAATGAGAACTCCCTGGCCTCGCCTCTTGGCAGGTCCGAAAAAGGGGTTTCCTAAACGTGATTTTATGGAAGTGAATACAGTATAGAGCACTGACCCCTATGTGGTCACAGCAACTACCTTCAGGATTCTCTGACAGGAAAAGAAATATGCCTCTCTGAGCAAGGAGGAATGAAATATCATTAACATTCATCCTAAGGGAGTAAAGTATTGGCAAGATCAGCTTTCCTAATTTACACCTGTTTTGAAAACCTGCCTGAGTGTCACTGCAACGTTTTAGGAAGCCACTTGGGGTCCAAAGAGTGCCTGACGAAGGGAAGATGCAGGATGTTGGGACACAGAAGAAGGGCATAGATGGATGGAAGGTTTGATGGATGGATGGATGGATGGATAAGGCTGCAGGGAAAGGTGGATGTAATGGAGGGGAGAGGAGGGCGTGGAAGGCTAAATGAATAATGAGGATGAGGAGGACTGATGAGACGTGCAGTGCTGCTTACCTCCTCCTCCTCATGCTGCTGCTGCTGCTGCGGCTCCTGACAGGGCTGCGGTCGGCTAACGGAGTGCGTGAACCCCGGTGCGTTTACTCGCCATCTCCGCCTCCTTGGATTGGAAACGATCTGTGCTTAATGGATCTCCACCTCCTCTTATCACAATGACACCTTGGATGTGTTACGTCCCTCCACGTCCTCATTCCCACAGGCTTAGCAAACCTGCAGGTTTTTGGTTTCCTCTTCCTGCTGCGACTCCTCCTCTTCTCTCTCCAGCTCCTTGTGTCCGTTATACACCAGGGCGTCCCTCTGCCTCAATACCTATTGCATATTCTTGCTTCCCCTCGCTTTTTCATTGTTTTCTGATCTAATCCTCGTTTATATCCCCCTGCAGATGTGCTACTGAAGGGGGAAACGTATAAGAAAACACCCCAGCATTTACATCCGGAGCCCCGATCTGCTGGCAGGAGGGAGCGCAGCGGCGGCTGAGCAGCAGGAGCGGGGCTGTTCCTTCATGATGCTCGGCAAGATGTTGTACAGTTTCAGCGCGGTGAACGCATTTCAGAGGAAAACGCAAAATAACAAAACTACTATCCTCTCCCAACTCCAGTCACTGCAAAAAATATGTTCCCCAAGCCCCCCCTGAGGAAAAACAAAAACAACTGGTCGTCTATCTTCACCTCCCCGCTTTGTTTTTCACAGTCCGCTCCTTCGCGTTTTTGTTCTCCCGGGTCTTTCCTCCGCTCTGTTTTGGACCGTACCCTGTCTAATTTCCACACCGGGCAAGGCAGCTGCTGGCCCGGGCAGGCTGCTTATCAGACACCGCTACACTGACGGAACTCTACAACGTCACTGCATTATGAGGGGAGCATCTCACGTGACACTGTTGGAAACTCGTGTTGCGTTCAAGAGGTATGGGTGAAAATTTTTCCATCAAAACACACGCACCGTACACACACACACACACACACACACACACACACACTTACATCGTCCTTGTGTGGACCCGACATTAACATAATGCATTTCCTTGCTTACCCGAACCTTCACTATGACAACTCAATGCCCAAACCTAAACCCAATTCTAACCTAACGATTAAAGCCATGCTTTAACCTTTAAACAGCTCTTTGAAGTTATTGGGACAGACCAAAATGTCCTGACTTTTCAAAAATGTCCTCACTTTCTCGGTGAAAGACCTGTTCTGGTCCTAAGCCTATGTATACCTTACAAGTACACTCACACAAACATATAAACACACCCAAACTTAAAATATGTTCCAATACATAATGTTAGAATCAAAAGTTTTCACTTATTTAGTGAGGAACTTTTAAATAGAGTGATTACATCAAACTACATTAATATTTGAAATGACAGTGAACACTGATTTATTCAGAACAACAAAGAAGTTACAGAATATTTTAATTTTTATTTTGCAGAAACACACCGTCTACAGTGCATTTTGACGGTAGCCTATATGTTATAGAGATTCTGTAATGAAGAAAAATCTTATTTTGAGGCACAAATTTCAGAAAGAAATGTCTCAAATATAAAACTTCCCTGTATGTAACCAATCTGCCTACTCAAAAAGTTTTACATTGTTGTTACATGTTTTATATGTCCATTCTTGTTTAAAGGTTTGACGAGGCCACCACTAGGCTACATTTTCTGGGAAAATTAATTTCTACCACTTCATTGTTTAAATAAAAACAAACAA
>JAPZDX010000024.1:16011042-16023969 GCA_029783625.1 Naso annulatus
TTTAACTTTGAACAGGAGTAATAGATTTTAATATTTATGGAAATATGCAACAGAATGTGGAAATCACCACCCCTGTGGTAAGCTGGCAGCATATCCATGCAACACCGTACCTCTCAATAAATGTATGCTGGTTTGGACTTGGCAAAAATCGGTACATAAATTAGATGGGTGTATGTATTATGTTGTCTGCCTTTCTCTCTCTAAAATACTTTATTAAATATAGTGAACTTCTTTTTTCTTTTATCTGAACTATGTTTTTTGAGAGGAAATTTAATGGTGAAAATGCCCAGTGTGGTCCAAGATTATATTTTCATTGCAGTCAACTCTGTTAAAATACAGAAATTAATAAAAAAAAGTTTTTAAAATAGCATTTAAAACAAATCTTAAATGCTTATCAATGATTACCACACTGGTACCTGTGCTTATACAAGAAAGCAATCGTAATCATATGAAAATACAACTGTTTTAATGAAAAAAAATGAAGTTCAGAAAAATTAAATATAGAACATATATCCTGACTTGTTGCCATGGTTTAATGACATGATTTAGCACCCTCAGTCTGGATATATAAGACTTGAGCACTGGTTCAGGCGAACAGCAGGTAGCAGGTCATAGCAGGTCAGTTTTGGGTCGTTATAGTTACAATAACGGATCCAGTGATCCCGGTTTATGTGAAAATACTTTATTTTCCTGGTCTTAAATAAACAAAAATCCTAGATGTTCCAGTAATTGTGTTTAAAAGGTCCAGTTTACTGACTATCGGTGCTTCAGCCCCCAGTATTCTAGCAATCAGGCAGTTTTATGGATACTGCATAATTAAAATAATATGAAAGTGTTTATTTTGGTCATCATGTCATCTACTTTTACGTGTAACCGCTGTAATGCCGTGCGAGAAGGATAATGTGAATCAGTCTAAGTGATGTGGGCCTAGTCTTTTCCGACAGCCCTCATCATTTCTGTCTCACTGCAGCTGTCTCTGTGTACTTGACTGTGCTGAGGCCACATTTATTTGCTTGATTTAAGCAAGTCAAAGGAAATCAAAAGATGCAAGTTTAGCAAGTTGTCCTCAGGGACGTGACTCTAAACTAAAGATGTCAGTGACTATTACACATTTAACTACGAACAATATTTTGGAAAGGTTATGCATGTAATATAGATCAATTGCATAGGTAGAAATTGAAGTATAGCTAAATGAAGCGTAGAAGAATTTTCCCCCAAAAGGTAAAAATGTTAAATATAAATTGTGTGATGCTAATCTTCAGTTTAGTAGCCTAGTAGTACTAGCTTAAGCACAAAGCTAGCACTACTATTACAGCACCCAGCTGCCATGTCCAAGGATGACTCATGACCAAAGAGCATGTTGCAGTGCATCAGTCCAAGGTCATCATAAATATGGTGTATCAAATGATGAAGGACGCTCTCACACTTGGCCCAGTTACTCCTGTAGTGCCAAAGCAAGATTGCCTTGAAAAACTCTTAAAAGGGAAGAAGGATGTGCTAAAAGTCAAATTATCTTGGGTAGACAAGCTTGCTCCGACCACTAACTGTTAAACAGCTCTTACAAATAAAAGTTAACATTAACATTTCATCGTACTACGTGACACTACGTCAGTGCTGACTGGGAGATGTGGTCCAATGCACTACTCACTCAGAGCCTCTCTGTTCAGCAATCTTAGGACAACCTCACGGATAACCTGACCGGTGTGTTGGCCTGCTTCCACGATAACACCAAAAACATTGTGACAGCATCAGACTGAAAGGCAAGTGCCTCTTTCATTTCATGTTTTTGTTTTTTTTGTAAAAATCAACTAGTTAGTTACCAGTTAATGGATGCTAATTCTATTGTGTGTGTGTGTGTGTGTGTGTGTGTGTTTGGGAAAGTAGCAACACAGAGAAGTTCATTTCTTGTTAATTAATACATACTGAGTGCATCTGGTTGACGAAAGTCAGGCTAAAAAAGTCTAATTTGAAACATTAGTCCACTCAGTGGGTATATTGTTAGAGATCTGGTCTACTGGTTCGCTCACCAGACCTTGCATGTTAAATTGAGCGATGTTACATCAGCCCAATTTGGAGTTAGCAATGGTGTCAGGCAGGTGGGAATTCTGTCCCAAGTTTCATTTAATTTATATGTTGATGATTTATCTGTGCAACTGAGTGCCCACAACATAGGATTCATGATTGGTGAAAATCTTGTGAACCTTCATATGTATGCACATGACCTTGTGATACTCAGTCCAAGCAGCGCTGGCCTACAGGGGCTTCTTGATATACAGCATGTAATAGTATATGGTGTGCAAAGACACACAAAGGCACAGACACGCACATTGCCAGGTTCAGCACAGACAATTAATGCCTTTTTCCTCCTCCCCATTGCTGTATGTGTGTGTGTGAGACTGATCAAGAACCACGCACCTTCACTGTGTTAATATCCCTGCATTTGAAATTAAAGTATCATCTACCTAATTCTCTGTCCAGAATCACTCCATCCTCACACTGGCCCAAAAAACGAGTATTTCCTTATTCCTTTGTGTATTCTTTATCATTATTACTATTGTCCAACTGAAAAGCAGAGTTGTATAAGATTTGCCACTGCAGGCGTAATCCAAAAACAAGCAACATTTGTCCAACCTAATAAAGAGTAGACTGTTTCCTAACTTGACAGAAAGAAGAACATATTTTCAGGTTTAATTGTCACAAATTTTTCCGTGTTTCAAACTTGCAAATTTAGAGTTTGAAACACACAAATTTATGACTTCATATAGTCAGAATATGGGGAAATTGAGAGTTTGAAACAAGCACCCCCCCACACACACACCCCTACCACCACCACCACCATGGCCCTAATATGCCTCCTTAATACTGCCCACCTGTGGTCATGTTCTAAAAATCAAGCATGCGGAGGCTGCAAGTTGCATATAATGATGCAATAAAAACCCTTTTTAAAATACCCACAGGGGGTAGTACAAGTCGGATGTTTGTACTGCAGGAATGAGCGATTCTAAAGCCCTTTTAAGAAACCTGAGGTTTAAGGTTATGCATTGTCTGGATGATTTGACAAACAACATTCTGTTTTTTCATTGTGGCGCTCTTTAACCCCATGATGAGCTGCTCTATCTACTCATCCAGTCTAAGTGTGCACTGGCTGAAGTGCCTGTAAGTGAATTACTTTTAAATACATATTCATATAAATGTGATATGTATTTTTGCTGTATTTTTTCTCCTGTCTCGTATCTTATTGTATTTCTGTGGACCTGAGTCTACTTGTAAAGATTGGATGGATGGGGGGATGGATTGACTGAATTTAAAATTAAACACAGCTGGCCTCACCAACCTGAATCACTATTTAAGTGCCTGCTGGCAAGAAGGAAAATTCCTCTCTTGTAAGGAAACAAAGAAACAGAAAATCATCAATCCCCTCAGAAAGCAATAACTGACTGAGCTGACTGACTTCTTAGTAAAATGCTCCTTTATAAGATGAAGTATTTATGTTTAGGAAAGTGAGGACAGATCACTGGGCCAAAGCAGACAGCCTGCTGCAGCAAATGTTACCTTGTGTGTCACTACCTGCCACTTGTGCTTCCTTGAGTACATTCAGACAGATGTAGACTGTCCAGGAGAGTAAAGCTGTAAGTAGTCTCTATAAACAAGGTAGGACGATCTTGGTACCGGAAAAGCCCTGGTTTCCGGTTGTAGTCTTTTGTAGGCCATGTAATTAACAGTGGACTGTTCACTGTCAACGGCGTGTAAACTGGCTACTTGTGAAAAGATCTGCTGGTAGGCGTGGTCTCTCAACTCCAACTCCATTCTTGCATCGAACTGTAAACAGTCGGACTGTAAACAGCAAGCAGCACTCAGAGAAGGAAGTAGAAATGTAAATTCGCCTTCTCCAACAGAAGCCCAAGAATAATGGGGTTTGCCCCCAGAGGCTGTATTGTTGTCTACCGAAAGTCAGACGGCGAATGCAGCCGATGAGTTCCGAGATTGAGCTGTAAATAACAAGTTCATATTAACTGCCTGTGTGAGATACACTTTGGTCTTTGCTGGAAGAGAAGTCACTGCCTAGATGTGCTTCAGCTAGTGTATTCCTGTTTTCTGTTCGCTGCAGATTGCTCAGGAAGTAAACACCAAAGCCTCACCTCCAGGGCGCACTATCAAAAATGTGTGTATAACTCAAAAAGAACTGGCAGCAATATGGTACTTAACATTAAACATTCTTTAACATTCTTCAAACCTGCTAGATCAGAGAACTCCCGCGTGGACCGACTGAGATGTGGGAGAAATCTGGGACAGTAAACAACATAAATGTCACCTCCATATCCTGAAAATGTCAATAGGCTACAGTTCATAGCCTGGCTGAGGTGCTGTGAGTCAGAAAAGTCCTGCTGCCATAAAGGGTACAAATTAGGGTCTTATTTCACCTGACAAGCACTTGCTTCATTCAAAAGGTTGAGAAGGGCAGTTAGGAAGTATGAGGCCCTGTGTGCGCAGAGTAGGAAGCGATTAGACTTGTCCCACGTGTATTTAAAAAATAAACTGTTTTCTATGTTATTAAGATACAGTAGCATAAGAGAATATGTTTATTGGATATTAATGGACCAAGTGCACCTAACATCTCTCTGGGTATAGTACCATGAGATTCTGTTTGGACCGTTTGCATCCCCTCATCTTCTGCAGCATTCAAGAGCTGTCAGGTGAACGAAGTGTACAAAGTCAACCTGAAAAACTGAAAATCTGGATGAGAGAATCTAAAGATTAAAGTGATGTGAGCTATATCGAAAGCTCCATACACTGCATAAATTTATCCTACCGATGTCTTTGATTTTTTTTCATTTTATTTGTTGTATTAAAAATATTTACACAGTTGTGACTTTTTTTTATAACTTCAAGGCCATGTCATCATTTTGCTGTGTGCAGAATTTGCACCGGAATTTAGTCCCAGCTTTTTCAGTACTGCAGCATGTCCAAGAAAGTCTTGCAATAACTTCTCCCAGTAATTCTGCATTGTGTGTATGGATGTGATGTGTGCACATCTTTTCTCAAACATTCATCTAATGTGCTCCCCAGAAATGAAGATTGTGTTTTATTAAAACAATTGTAGTTTTCATAGGCACCATAGGCACCTGCCCTTGTCAGAGATAATCTGAGTAAGAAGTTGTTGCCCTTTACTCTCTCTCCTTTCAGTCACCAGGGTCAGGGTTAGTGTTTAGCACACCTAGCACGCATTGCTTAGCAAAGTTGAGTGGGCAACTCACAACGCTGAATCGGTGCACAGCAATGAGCGTTATTTTTCCACCCGGCGTCGGACTCTCTTTGATTTGTTCTGATTTCTTTTTTTTTTTAAATTCTAATCATCTAACCAACCATCTGAACCTGAGCCCGACAAAGAACCGAAAACTAACCAATCAGAGGCAGAATAGGGAGGGGTTTACGCGGAATGCGGATGGGGGAAAAAAAATATCCATGGCGCACAACCTACTACGATTGCGCTGTTACCTAGTTGTGCTTCCGCTTCGCGCTTGCTTCAGCAGCAGATCGATGCTCTCTCTAATGGTACAGCATCACGTCTGTTCACCATAGAGCTTAGCAGAGCGCTGTATCCCCAGAAAGATCCCTAGAGAGTTCATAGGTTTTACATGAGCAGATGTGTGAGTGCCGAGTCCATTTTTCTCCTTCCACCCAACCACTGTGGCTTTACTTTGTGGATAACGTTAACGCTCCTATAGTTGGTGAGTACGTGAAGGTAAAAATGGTTTGTTATTGTGCAGAACCTGCTCCACAGGCAGTAACGGCTAACTTAGCTTGCTAACGTTCCCCATATCCACGGCCTTCTTTAGGAACGTGGCCGAGCCACCTCCCCCCGGTTAGCTTTCGCTAGCACCCCTATGAGATATTTGATCAAGCTAGCAGCATAGGCGTTATGTGTGGTAGGGTCAGATCATAGATAAAACGTTATAACAGTACACGTAAGATTAGTCCGTTGACCTTTAGGGTTATCCATTTATTTGTTGTGCTCATTTGAAAAGATTTTGATTTTTTTCTGAATGATAGATATTGGGGTCGAGTATATTATTACGAAAACACTATTCCTACTAACTTTTATCACGCCAACGTTGCTTCACGTAGCACGAGACTCCCGATATTCTGATTTGTTTTTTGCCTTTTTTTTTTTTTTTCTTGGAAAGGTTTCTGTAAGCGTGCGTTTTGGTTGAGCTCGCTGTCATTGACATTGACAGATAAAAATAAAAGTTCTTCTCCCCATCCATGTGGAATTCAGATTTAACGTTACGGGTTTGAGTTCATAGAATTTCTGGGTAACCCAAAAACAAATTGAAGATTTTAAATGTGTCCAGAGTACCAAGGAGAGGGGTCCAAACATGCTCCAAAATGACTTATATCTTCACAAAGGACAGATAAAAATCAAAATGATTAAAAATCCTGATTTATTGAATAATTGAGACTCCATTAATCTGGATGAGACTGAATAGTTAATTTGTGTGAGGATTTTTTATTTTATTTTTTCTTTTTGGTAATCGTTGATAGTTACATCTATACACAGTTCTTGTACTTTATTTGAAATATATAAGCATAATAAAGAAGTTGTTTGTTTGCCATTTTGCTTCTTGAAATTCTCTTGGTTTGTACAGAAAAACTTTTACTAGTTGCTGATAATGCATTGCTTTGTATTTTATTTGTTTACATTTTTTTCAAAACATTAAAGGAGTTGCTATAGCACACATACACCTGTTTGTAGGTGAAACCTAGCTACTTAACCTACAGTTCAAGTGAACTGCTTTGGAATACATTTAATTTTAATGCATTTCAATATATTTTTTGCATTTTTAATAATAACTGTTGTGTGGTTTATTAAGTGTAACACACAATATAAAGAATAAGGCGGATATCTAAATTCATTAGAATAAGATTGATCTGTTATTTGTTGTACATGATGGACACAAAGCAGTTAAAATGTTAGGCTTTTGTTTCAGCAGCGTGCAGTTAGAAAAAGAATAAATAGAAACTAATTAAACAAACAAATGTATGTGTGCGGACCTCCTCGAAGTTTCAAGTAGTGTTCCAAGACCAACAGCGTCAGCACTAATCTGAGGGGTTGAGATGTTTCGTCAGTTAAGAGTTTATGTTTCCCAAGTATGAATACAATAGGTATAATAATTCCCTTAAATCTGACATAATGTAATAATCATATGACTTGTGTAGACCTCAGTGACTGTATACACAATGATGCAACATGTGGATTTTTTTTCCCGTAGTATGTGATAAAAATGTATTTGTAGTTTCCCTTATTTACAATTCATCACTGAATTATTCCTGTGTATTTTTGGAAGCTTTTATCCTGTTATAATAATGCACACTGACTTCAAAAAACTGCTTGATTTTAGGAATCTCAGTTTACTGAGGGATATGCTACTATTTCACTCATCAACTTTCATGGGGAAATCCTCAAAAAAAAAATACGCTTGAAACATTCACAATTCATTCACTGTGGTAAATGATAAGTCAACATTGCATCATTGACATTGACCTTTGTACTTAAAAAAAAAAAAGGAGTGAGCTTTACTTCAGGTTTTACTTAATATAAACTTTTTGTATTATTAGACTAAAGTTAAGTTTAATGTTAAACTTGTTTCATTCCTCTCACTAGTAACTCTCTGTACTGTTTTTTGTTTAGCTCTGTTACCCAGACACACAGCTGTAACTTACTTTGCTGCTCACCAGATGTTACCCGCCATGTAGCTCTCCTCCTGCTGATTGCAGTACGGATTTGCCAGCAAGCTACTTGTGACTGAGGGGTTGGATGCACAGGTACCATGGGAACATTACAGAATCTTCATACTTTGAGTAGCCAGTCAGTGATAATGTTAACTACAGTAACTGATGACAAGACATGCTCTTTTGTATTTAGTGATAGTGATACATCCATTCATGCAAACAAAAATAATTTCCCTCTTGGAGTTGTCTGGGAGATAAAGATTGCTGATCATCTCAATCACATTTTCTATCATCTCCTGCTGGGATGACAGGAAATCATTAGTTCCCTGCTACACCATGGCATTTGAATGGCATGTAAAGAAATCGTTCCGCACGTTAAACTTTATCTGATCAGCCTTCTAATAGAGACCCCCACATGGTTAATTATTTCAACTAATATAGTTAAACAAAAAAAGTCCCTATCCAGGGGTCTGTCCTGCATGTATATTGGAGCAAGAGCTCCAAAATTCACTGCACCAAAAATAGAAAATTAATATGTTGTGAGAAATGTTGATATTGTGATGAACTGCCTTAAAAAACAAAAAACAAATAATACACAACAATTCAGATTGTCCTTAAGGCAGCAATATGTAACTTGACCACAACCCATGGTTTTGAAATTAAACTTAACAATGCATGTTAATACGTTGCACAAAACAGCAATTTTAGTAAAATCGGGTCATATTTTACAGAGAAAATGTCCTCTGGTTTCCCCTCTGATGTCCTACAGTTGCTTTATCTGACTGCCGTCTTTTATTTTGCAAAGCTGTCCCCAACATAACCTTATAATAAAAATGTGGGTTTAAGGACGTCGAAATGTGTCTACCTGTGGAGTTTCTATCAAGGTGTGCGAACGGTATCTGAGTTATAGCAACGCGTTTTTTTTCTCACATGTAATGTGAATTGTCAGGAGATTTATTGTATTGTTGGTATTCTACAGCTGCAGTAGTTCAATCTGGGCGTATGAAAAGTGACTGAGTTACATTACTGTTGTGTAATTTTGTCAGAGAACATTTTCTCTGTAAAATATGACCTGGTTTTACTAAAATTGCCGTTTTGTGCGATGTATTAAAGTGCATTGTTTAGTTTGTTTTCGAAGCTGCAACTGGTGTTCAAGTTACATATTGTTGCTTTAAAGTGAATTATTATCATTTGACACCCCATGTACCCCCACCCCCCCACCACACACACACACACACACACACACACACACACACACACAAAGAAAAAAAGCAGACATTCTGAAGGAATCAGCAGTAAAACAGTGGCCAAATCTTTTTGAGCATCAGAACCCCCCCAAAATGACTTGCTCATATTTTTATTCATTTGATCAGATAACAGGTTGGCCTGGTGATACAGTGTATTGTTGCCAAAAGAGTGCATGGGATTGTCCATTTTGACTTGGTGAAATTATTTTGTTTGTCTTGTGTGTGATTTACAGGAAACCTCATGCATGACCACAATATCTGGACTGCCTTCTAACGGTGGCTGCCATGATGCTCGGGTTTCAGGGAAGCTCTTCATCCCCCAAAGTCTATCGTTGTGTGGCATGTTCAGCAACCTTCACTGGATTGGCTTCCTTGCTGGTACATCAGGCAACCCATGCTAGTGCACTCTCCAAGGTCTCTGTCCCTCCACAGCCTAACATCAGTCCACATGAAACACTGTTCCCTAGTATAGACTCACCCAACCCTGGCGCACAGACACTTTTGCCAGAGAGTCCTTTGTCTTCTTTTTATATTTGCGATTGTGGAGAGGAATTTCAGGACTTCAGTCTTATGCTGGAGCATAAGCGTTCACATGTCTCTCAACTACAGTTACTGCCATCTCTGAATAATAATATTCTCTCTGGAACAAATGTAGCTTTTCCCACCCAGCATGTATCATTCGGTCCAACTGTAACCCAGCCAGGTTTGGTCCTGAGTTGCCCCTCTACCTCAATGTCCCAAACTGTCAAATTACCCACAATAACAGACCATGAAGCGAATGTAACCATGGAGGATGGTAATGCCGCAGGAACCACTCCTCAAGGCCAGTTTGAAACCCTTCAAAATGAAAGTGAGAAACAACTTGAGAACATGCCAGCCACAGGAGAGACAATATCAGAGTCTGTAGAGGACATGCATTGCGAAGACAAAGCAAATTCTGTTTTTCACAGCAATAATGAGAGTTTGCCCAGAAAAAATGACCTAATGAAGTTGCTGGCATCTGCATACATGAAACGCTTACCATTATCTAAGCCTCAGAATCAGATAAATGACACAGTTACCCCCAAACAAGAAGTTGTCCCTGTTGACATAACACCACAAGCAAGGATTGAGGTGCCCCCAGTCAACGATCTCTCTATTGCACAGTTGAGGCGGCTGCTTGCAACACCCAGTATAAAGACAAAAGCTCCATCAATCAGCACAGTTCTTAAGTTCAGTAAAAAGAAGGTTGTTTCTCTGACTAAGACCTTCTCACCTGTTGTGGTTCTTGAAACTCGTCAGAAACTCAAGGATCCTAGTAGTAATGGCACATACGGGAAATATCAATGTGGCCGCTGTCGGAGAGTCTTTCAAAACTTGGACAGACTGACAGAGCATCATTTCTTGCACAAAAAAGAGAGGATTAAGTGTTGCCGTCGCTGCAAACAGCTGATCATTGGGCGGCTGCCCTTACCAGACAATCACATATGCCCTCAGTTAGGTAACAAGACAATACAGTTGTCAAGGTCTTTGAAAAACAAGTTACCATTTGCCCAAAAACTAGTGCCATTTCATAGTCTTAATAATACAAGAAAAGTTTTCTTTTGTCCATTGTGCAAGCACAGCTATGCACGGAGGTGGAACCTCAAGATGCACAAGTGCCAGGGCCAAGGGTCAGCCTACCCTCAGCAAGCAAATCCCTCTATTCCAAAAATGCTAAGCTTGAGATCCAATGCTAAAGAAGAAACAGATGCAGATTTTAAAACTGGATCTCAGAGTGTCAGCGTGGGCACGGACGTTACTGGCCTGATCAAGGTAGAGGTGACCTCTCCAAATTCAGAGCAATCTGAAGCTTCACAGTTAGCTTTGACTCATCCAGCAAAAAAATTCTCGCCATTCTGCTCCAAAACTTCAGTAATAGAACAGCACAAAGACACCTCTCTGTATGAGATATCGCATCAGCAAGGAGAAGACAACGCTAGCTGGAATGCGGCAGCAGTTGATAATGAAGGCAGTAATCAAGGGCAGTGGACAATGCCACTGGATGATGATATGGAGGTGTTTAGTTCTATGGAGGAAGCTTGTGATGAAAGTGAGGTGAAGAAGTCGGTGTCAGTTGAGCAAGTAGAGACGGCACACCCTAGCCTGCGCTATTTTGTCAGAGATGGTGTAAAACGTTACCCTTGTAGCAGGTGTCAGAAAACATACAGTCGGCCATCTACATTGAGGCGTCATCTACGACTCTGTGGGTTCAGGCCACGTGTACCTGGGACTGTAACACAGAGTGGTGGTCAGGGGGCTGCCCCACTAAATTCCAACAACATGAAACCAATGTTTCCTTGCTCTGGCTGTGGAAAGACCTTTAACCGCAAAGATAACATGATGGCTCACAGGAATAAGTGTCAGTTGCACCGAACGATGTCAGATGTGGATATAGGAATTGTGCAAAGTATGTCAAGCAATGCAAAAGACTGTCAAACCCAGGAGGATGATGGAAGTAACTGGGGCATCATGTCACTGCCGTCTGTACTTCCAAGGAGGGTGACATGTGAATGTGGGGTTGGATTTACATCTCCAAGACTTCTCCTGGAACATCTGCAGAAGCATGCACAGGAATCATACACATGTCCAACTTGTGGAGAGACTGTAAAGTCCTGGGCCGACTACGAAGTTCATCTGCAGATTCATATGCATCCTCATCACCAGTTGCTCAAGGGACTACAACCACAAAGATCACAGCCTCTATTACTTCGATTTCAGCACCAGCGAACTCAGCAGCAGCCATCTCAGTCAGTGCATCAGCCTCCACAGAAGCAAGCTGTCAAGGCAGACCCACCTCCAAACCCAACAAAAAAGCAACAACGAATTGTATGCACACGATGTGGCAACACTTTCGCCACTCGCTGTTCTCTTCGACGGCATATATCCTGGAATCGATGTAAAGGTGGACGGACTACAAATCCTGCCACAAACCCACCCAAAACCTATCACTGTTCCCACTGCAACTCTGACTTCCCGAACACAATCAGTCTTTTATTCCACCAGAGGAGTGGGGCTTGCAAGCCTGCCATCAAGCCTGTACGTTGCCCTGTTTGTCTTCGCTGGTTTGGCACTGTGGATGGTTTGCAGAAACATCTGCTTACTCATAAACAGTCTGAGTCATATCGCTGTGATGTCTGTCAGGGTACATACCCAAACCTTAAGTCACTTAAAAACCACCGCAGGAGAATTCATCGCATTATGGCTGGAGACATCAAGCCAAAACCCCAAGAGCTTTTGCCTTCTCAATAATTCGCTTTTGAACAATATCTGACAAAGGTGTGATGCAGTTAAGAACCGAACAACTTTTTCAAATTTCCAGGTTTGCCAATTGTAATTACTTGTTTTTATTTTGTTTTGTTTATACTTTTCAGGAGTTAACTTGACATAGCACAGCCATATAAGGTGTTTTTTTTCTTTCTTTTATTTTTTATCCCAAAGATATATGCCACCTTTTTTTTGTTGTTGTTGTTTTTAGGTGCCTTCCACACAAGTCCCCGACAAGAAGACAGATACTGTTATTTCATTGTGCGTGCAGTAACATGGAAGAGACAGGCAGAGCTGGCCCACCTCTAAATAGCTTAGCTCAAACACTGGTAGTCAATGGGAATTGCTAACCTGCCTCTGCCTGAAGTCATCAGATAAAACTACAATAACTCTCAATGGTCCTGTGTGCTTGTTTTGACTTGTTTACTTACCATGTTATGTTGTTTTTAGACTCAGATCAGCACTTTCTGATTTTACAATCAAATACACACCGGAAGTGAACCACATGGGGGATGCGGGGCCAGAAAACAGCAGCAGAAGAAAAAGAAATACATGTAGCGCTACAAGAGTGTCAAGGAACTGAGACAGACCTCTTAACAATCATTTCCTGTATGAGTAGCCCTTTTTACACAGAGAAACTGCCGGCAAAAAATTAAAAATTGTT
>JAPZDX010000024.1:16034015-16047845 GCA_029783625.1 Naso annulatus
TCTTGACTTTGGCTTAATAACGTGGTCAACTCTGCTTAAAACATTTAATCCTATCTCATTGAATGGCTCACAAGAGTGTGTTTATGATGTATGTAAGGTCCCTTTTGCACTAAATGATTACAATACCTAGTTTTAAGCCAGGCCACCTGAGTTCAGCTCCTGTTGTGAAAAGCTTTATGTCAAAATTTATTATACCCACATCCATCCTTGTCCTTCACAGTTTAAACTACATTCTGTGCATATAGTTCTTGTTGGGCTTCTGTATGAACAAGTTTAATTGTTATTGGTGCCAAAATGTATCGAATAGCACATTCAAGTGAAAGGAGCAGTATTGCGATGTGAAACTGTGCTGATAAAGTTTAAAGTCCTCCATGAAAATCTTAAGTAAAGCAAAATTTCCCCAAATTAAAATTATGTATAATGCTGAAAAGCCACTCTTTCAAATTTTTTGCTGCTTTACTCAGTTGTATTGCAGCTGTTGTTTTGCATTATGTTATTGAATTATTATGGCTGAGAGCCCTGGCATGTTAGCAGCATCATGATGCTGGCGCTGGAGCTCCATTTATACCATTTTGAAGCAGCTGGACAAATTATTGTACTTGAGTGAAAAGTACCATATTTCACCCTGAAATATAGTGAAGTGTTAGTTGAAGTGGAATTCGTCAAAGAAAATACCAAGTACCTCAGAATTGTGTTATGTAGAGTGCTTGAGTAAATTCTTAGTACCAACCCCAACCACCAGAGAACATTCACAATTCAACTGTTTCTCATAGAATCTATCTCAAACGCTTGTAGAAAAAGTTCTGTACAAGTTATGATTAGAAAATCACTTAGAGAGTTTTCTCCTTTTTGTGAGAAACTGTGAAGCCTGACAAAGCAATGCATGTAAATCAAGCATCAGTTTGCTGTTAGAGTATGCCTTCGTGTTATGGTTTACAACCTCCTTGTCGCTGTTTAATCCACAGACTCTTGACATGGGGAGTAAAATGTCCTTCGGCAGAGGAAGCAGTGACCAAAATACAGTCTCTGAGCTAACTTCTGTGCCATCACATCCTCCCAATTCTGTTCATGCCCCTTCGGACTGCAAGCAGGTAGCCGATTAGAAGGAAAAACAAATATACAACCCCAAAAGCTGAGCTGGCTATACAGTATGCACAAAATTTCCAAAGTAATTTGCTAATTAAATGTGTGGATGCATTTTCTGTATAACTGTCATTAAATATTGTATTTAAGTATATAAATCAAAAGGAGTGAGCATATTCTCAAGTTCTGTTTCATTTATGTTTTACACCTAAACCTAACTTCTTATTACAAAGGACTGACTTGGAAAAGATTATGAGTATTTAAGTGTGAAGTAAACTGTTATGTTTTTGTTGCTTATGTTGGTGTCATAGCTAAATTAGGGAAGGCATTTCCTAAAGGTAGGAAGTACACTCATACTAAGATTTAGTAATGTTTGATTTCATTTTGATACGCATATTAGCAAAACATATAACTTTTAAATTTTTCCTCTAATCTGTTTTTACATTGTTTTCATTGGCATGTGGTCTTCTCCTGTTCACCTGATTGTTGTAGAATTTAATTGCTCTGAGGCTCAAGTTTCATCCACACTACTCGTTTTAAATTTAAGATGCATCAGTTTTGCTATGTTTCAGTCTGGCATCCTCACTAACCCATCGTCTTAGCAGCCTAAGACAGAGCAGTTTGGAAACGCTACTGTCCCCTTTCATTTTGAGAACTCCGATGCTGCATCTTACTGTGGATGGGCAGAAACGGTGCTAGCTACATCAAGCTGCACACAGGAAGTCACAGACACAGCAGCAAATCCAGTCAATTTTCAAAATAAAACACCCTGTGCAGATTGTTTGTTTTATTAAATTACCTTTGGCATCCTATGACATATGCCTATATGCAAGCGTCAGCAGTGTTTTTCTCCCCTGAGCCAGGGAGCAAGATGGGATGGAGGATGATGCTATGGTGAAATTTTTGTACTGAGCTGTGAGGTTTAAAGCAAGGTGTGAACTGAACCGTGACTTTTATGTACCGTTACACCCCTAACCTACATTCCTTTCGAAATCTCATCTTTTTTGCGTGGGAGGTCTTTACCCATGGCCGTGGTTTCCTCGGGTGATGGACACTGTTCCCAATATCGTTACTATACTTACTATAGGATGACTCCTAGTCTACATTTTCCGACACCATGGCCACGTTATACTCTTGTGTCACGCGGAGTAACAACTCCACCTCATCATTTGTCCACGAGAAGAAACCTCTGGTCTTGTTTGTAGCCATCACTGCTCACCTTTTGAAGATCTGTCTTAAAATGCGGTGACTACCCGAGCAATGCTTCTTGTTTACACCAGCTCACGCTTGCTCAGTGTACCTGAATGGTCATGTGATATGTTTTTTTAAGGCTCGTTAGTAGAGATTTAGACCTGCATCAGTTCTAAACAGCTCATATGGACAAGGATCTTTTTTGTTTCAAGGTTTCGTCTTAAATTTAAAACGGAGTAATGTGGATGTAGCCTCAATATAGAGAATAATGACAGGACAAGTTGAAAAAATGTTAAAACATTCATATTGATTTCTTTTTTGCATGTCTTTATTTTCATTCTAGTGAGGAGAGTTGTGCCACAGCGCTATTACTACATATGTAACAGATGCATTGTTTCTTTCACAGACACCTGAAGACAAGAGATGCAGTAAGGAGGACCTGGACTCTCGGTGGGGAGAGGAAATGATGGCAACAAAAGTGAATCAGCCTGCACCTGAATCTCAGTCATCAGGGCAAGCCGAGTCAGATGGCCTTGTTGACTCTGAAGCAGTAGGTGGAGCAAATTGTCAACACAGTGAGCACACGTCACCGCAGGCTGGAACGGAAACAGAGTCTCACATTACATCTGCAAGTGTGTGCAGCTCTACCACAGACAGTCATGGACAGCCTCTGGAGGTGCGCAGAAAACGTGGGCGCCCTCGTAAAATAAAACAATTGTCGACCAAAGACAAAAAAGAACCAGAGCCTGCTAGTCTTGATGCAGTTCAGCATAAAGAGATCAGCACGACAATACCTTTACCGACATGCCTAGAGAACCACAACAGTGATGATGTGCCTAACAGCCAAGAAGATGGTGTCCCTGTAGTGTTAAAAAGAAAAAGAGGAAGACCAAGAAAAAGTGAAAAGACAGCTTTTAAAACTGTAGTTGCTAAGGCTCCTGCTGCTGCTAGTGCTCCTGCTGTTTCAGCTGATGCTAATAATGTGAGTGGTCCTGCACGAAGACTGAGGAGTAGAGGAGAACAACAACACTCTTTGACACCGGACGGAAAGGCCGAATCTGATTGTAAGGTAGACCCGATGCAATCTGAACTGACTCTCGCGGAAACCAATAGCATATTGAACTTTCAAGGTGTTAAACGAAGAGGGGCTAAAGTAGTTGATCAGCAAGTTCCAGCTAAAGTGTCCAGACTAGATGTTTCCCAGGACGCCTTGTCAGTGTTGAGTGATGACACGAGCTGTGAGGAGAGCGCAGTGGCAGATAAGCAGGTGGAAATTAACACTGATAAACAAGAGACTCACACAAATGGGAAGAGTGATCAACTCTCCTCCCAGTCTGGAGAGGAGGAGGAAGAGCAGCAGCCAGAAGTAAAAGAAGGTGCGGTACCACAAATAGAACTGTGTTCCCAGCCAGAAGCTGAGCCCGACGTTATTCCTTCAGAGGGTTTGAACAGTCTAAACTTGATAAGCACTACTCAGAGTGATGACCCTGAAGTACAACCGTCAGCTGACATGAATGACAAAAATGAGGAGCCACAGTCACAAAACAGTCCTGAATCTCCAAATAATACAAACTTGCAGGATTCAGAGCCCTCTGGCACAGATGTTGTATCGTCCTCTGAACAGCCTCCTAAACATACTGAGGTACTCCCTGCTGTGAAAGCTGAGAATATCGAGATGGAGCTGGATCATTTCAGTCCTGTTTTGGGGTCAAATAGCCCTAAAATATTGGAATGCAATGCCAACACCAAAGTTGGAGCTGATGTCCCAAGCTATCCGCAAAATACTTTCAGACGCAAGAGAGGTGGTAAGAGAAAGAGGAGAATAGGTAATGTTTTGTTACAGATAGAGGGCCCTGAACGCAGCGCTGACACTCCACAAAAAACAGATTGTGGTGGTGTGGTCAACGAGAGCAACTCAAATGACCCTGCAAATGTCATTTACATGAAAAAGGGTGGGAAAACTTTGCTGAAATGTGGTTACTGCGGTCAGACATTTAAATTTCTGTCTCAGTTCGTTATCCATCAACGTGTTCATACAGGTGAAAGACCTTTCAAGTGTGCTGAATGTGGAAAAGGTTTTAGCAAAAACTCAAATTTAAATCTTCATCTCAAAACCCACATGAAGAACAACTTGAATCAAAAATGTCAGTTTTGCAAGATCAAGCTCTCTTGCTCTGAGTATGCCTCTCATATGAAGATGCATGCACATTTGCTGGACCAGAACTCTGAGAACAAGAAATCTGAAAAGCAAGACAGAGGCAATGACCCTGAAAAAAGTCCTGAACTTCAAAGACCAGTTTCACCAGTTAAGAGCGAGAGAAAAGTGTGCCAGTACTGTGGTAAGACATTCCGGTTTCCTTCAGCCCTTATAAGACATGTGCGTGTCCACACTGGAGAGAAGCCTTATAAATGTGATATATGTGGCAAAGCTTTTGGTCAGGCCTATTTCCTGCGTGTTCATGAGCTGACACACTGGTCTGTGAAGCGTTACAACTGCACACGTTGCGAAAAATCATTCACTCATTATAGCAATGCAAAAAACCACACTTGCAGACCTTCGGAAAGTAGTGACGAATCAAAACCAACCAGACGCTTAAGGCCGGCACTGACATACACGTGCCACATCTGCAAAAATGTTTTTGACCATCTGCAGGAGTTTAACAGCCACATGAAAGACCACACTGGAGCAAAGCTTTATCGTTGCATGTACTGTGACAAGCTGTTTGGTGTGCTGTCTGAATTTAACTCCCATCACAGTCAGTGTGGAGGAGAGAGAAATGCCTCCAGCTCTGAGATAAAAACAGAAGGGGCAATGTCATTATTACAATACACAGTGCCTGCACTAAGATGTTCGTCAAGGCAGAATTCCGCCTGTCCGCTCACCGCTGCAAGTTGTGAAACGCAGAAAAAAACATTACAGAGCAGCCGCAAGAAACGCTTTGCTCACAATAATAAACCGTTCCAGTCAACAGTCATACCGGCTCACCCTCTCTCACACCTTGTGTCAAAGTTAAATAAACTAGATAACCGGTCAGACCCCAGAAAATATCTATGTCCAAACTGTGGACGACTGTTCAGACACATGGGAAGACTCAGAGCCCACATGCTCACTCATGCCCCAGGTCAGAGTTACACCTGTGCCTGTTGTGGCAAGACTCTAGAGAACTGGAAAAAACTGTGGCATCATCAGAGAATCCATCGACAGAGACGTGGCCGCTTCACTTGTCCTCAGTGTGGGCGAGGTTTCCGTTTTGTCGAGCCATACAAGAAACACATGCGAGAGCACCCAGAGTTCACATGGATTCAGGTCAGGCCCAAGAAAATGTTTCTGCCTTATAAATGTGAGCAGTGCAGATGCAGCTTTAGGACTCTAGATTTGCTATTCAGTCACCAGCTTTGCCATTCCTCAACGCAAAACACGCTGAAGGACTCTGATTTTGATTTGTCCATCGATGATCATGCTGCACAGTCTAACAAAAAAATCATCAGTCCTCCAAGGATCAACCATGTGGTGATATTAAGACCTGAACCTGAGATAAACAACTTTCCTCCGAGCCCCATAATCAAAAATCCAGACTCTGTTCCTCCGAGAACCCCTCCTGCGACCATGACTTCCTTTGTTCTAAATCAAGGTGTTGATTTCTCTAAAACTCACCATCCTCCTTGCAGCACACTCTCAATCCAAGACAGAGAACCTAGTCGGGACAGAAAAGCAGAAAATACACTGGGAAAACCCACTGCTCCTTTTAGAACTGAGAAAAGACACGTCACCCACACTGCTAGCTTATCAAATGAAGGGTCTTCAGAGTGTGTTAAATGTGCTGTGTGTGGTAATGCGTACCGTGCCATTTCAGACCTTTATCAGCATTATTTGCAGCATGCAAGAGGCCAGGTGTAAAAAATTTAGATTTGGATTCCCTTCCCTAACCTCTGACCAACAGTCTTTTTTATCAACATTTTTACTTTATTTACCGCAGGGGTCGTGTAGTCCTGTATTAGAGGATGTAGAAACATTGTCTGTTGAACACCTGTAAATGTTAGGAAAAATTAAATTCAAATGACAAAGGATTTGGAAGGTTTGTTTACAGTCATGATTTAACCAGTCACACCTGTCAGTGTTTATAATTGAAAAAGAACATTGTATGTACAACATTATAGGGTTACTTAACTGTTTCTATGAAGTAGATTTAACAACTTTAGGTTGTATCCACTAAACTTTTTCAGTTTCTACAGTTCAACAGTCCATCAGAGAGAACAGATGTAGATAAAAAGAAATTTTGAAATTGGATATTGGTGGATTGTGCCAAAGGAGACTGTAACTTGGTCAGAATGATGCCCTAAACATCATTTACATTAAAGTTTCTAATGTGGAGCCACAGGCAGCCCTGGGACAGCATAATCAGCCATTTAATAAGTATTACATACAAGTTACACTGTATATAAATGACTGACTGGATAATGAGAATTTGATCTAAAACATTTTAATGCAAGTGAAAAAACAATGAAACATTTTGAGCCCTCATTACTCCTTGTTGCCCTGCAACCTTCCAGGATCCTTATACTCGAAAAAGTCTTCTGCACATCAAGCCCGGGTCAAATTCACCAACTGATCAGAGGCATCGAGGAAATAATATGTGAACTTCTTGTTGCAAGGAAAAAACATTTAGCAGAAAGACGGAAATCTTGTTTTTGCAAAGTTCAAGTCATTTTAAAACAAATCATGTCTCGTTAGTGAATAGTACGGACAATTGATTTAATAGCAGCTGTATAGTTCAACAGATTTCAAACACTGTCACCTCATCGGGATAATTGCATTCAATGGATGACCACTGAGTTAATATCATTTAATACTGTGTGCATTTCGAGTTATGCACGTTGTTTCTTGACATATATACATGTGAAAGTGAAACTCAAAATGTTTCAGAGGAAATATTCTGCTGACTTCCAATTCGTTTTGTTCTGGTCTCCAACAAGAACATGTATCAGCATTTTGTATTTATAATGAACATTAGCTTTTCTCATGCACATGTTTGTCAAAGAGTTTGCTCTTTCTGTGGTCTTGTAATATAGTGGATGAAATCAAGTAAATTTTCCGAGAAGAAAAACAAGCTGGCAAATGCACATTCCATACCTGGAATACCACTTGTAAAAGGAGAATTGTTGTCACCCTTTACTGTTTACTGCCTTTAAAAAAAAAAAAAGATTTTTTTTTTTTTGCATCAGTATCAGGCTTGTTTTGGTGGAATCATGAAAAAAAAATTTCAAAAGATGTTTCCCTCATGGACATCCTGCTCTGTTGTGTATGGGTTTATGCTATAGTTTGTCTTTAAACCAATAAAGGTCTCTTTTGTACTGATGTGGTATCATGCCTGTTATTTTGTTTAAGGTCAAAATGTATGCATGCTGGGACGACCTGGTAGCTCAGTCGAAAGCGCGTGCCCCATGTACAGAGACTGTGTCCTGGCTGCAGTGGCCACAAGTATAATTCCAACCTGTGGCCCTTTGCTGCATGTCATTCCCTCTCTCACTCCCCCATTTCCTGTCCAATTCTTTGGCTGTGCCGTCGAGAATAAAGGCACAAAAGCCCAACAAAATATGTTTAAAGAAAAGGAAAAAGTATGCGTACATGTAAATAAACAGCCTTACTTTCCACTTAAATCCAGAAATAGTTCTATTCATCATATAATGCTCCAGGTAAAGGTGCAGAGATCCTGTTAACATTGCTTAGAAAGACCTGTGAATGAATACACTGCAGCCTGACACATACAGTACTGTAACTTACACTTACTGTCTAAAGATGAGGGTTCCAGGTTCGTTTACTCAGTTACAAATAAAACCTTTTGCAGCATGTTTTAACAGTTAAAAGTGATGAGATGGGGTAAAATGTGTAGTGCTCTGCCAAGAAGTCAAATGGACAAGGTGTTTTATTAGAATTATACAACTTTCAGTTACAGTGAAGAGACTTTAGTTGGAAGCCATGGTGCTGCTAATCCAGGAGTTGTATTTGCAGACCTTGGCATAGACTCCAGGTTTGTTCTTCTGAGCGCAGCCATAACCCCAGGACACCACACCCTGCAGCTGACCATTGCACACGACGGGGCCACCAGAGTCTCCCTGAAAGGACACAGAAGTGACAACGTGTGAGCAAAGGTTTAATGTGTCTAATTAAAGAAACAGTTGGGATGACTTAAGCTCATACCTGGCAGGAGTCCTTGCCTCCCTCCAGGAATCCAGCACAGAACATGTTGGAGGTGATCTGACCAGGGTAGGAGGACTTGCAGCTGCTGTTACTGAGGATGGGAGCATCCAGGCACATCAGGCGATCCGGGTAGTTGCCTAGGAAAGAAAAAGGCAATACATGTAAGCGGCACATCCCACGCTGGGCAGAAGATATTTTCCAGTTGTATTTGAAATCTTTACTGACTTCCATAGCTGCTCATGTTGCCCCATCCAGAGATCAGACAACGGGTGCTGGCGCTGGCACAGCTCTTCGGCAAGGACACCGTCTGGACATAACTGTTCAGTTTGGCAGGCTTGCTCAGCTTAATCAGCATGATGTCATTGTCCAGGTTGCCGCTGTCATAGCGAGGGTGACGGATGACCTTAGCTGATTTAATGAACTGCTCTGTGTCCTCATCAACAGCAATGTTGTGCTCGCCGAGACGGACCTGGATGCGGCTGCAGAGAGCAAAAAATAAAGGTTACATGTAAGCAATTTGAGATTGCACTTGTAATCTGAGAATCGGTATATTTGATTTCTTTGCATTAGAAGGAAATATGATGATGATAATGTCTTTTTTTTTATGACCAATGAACTGGAAGCTGCCAGTTTGGATCAGCTTTGGTATCAGTTGAACCAAAAATCTAATGTCTGCACTTACGACTTGTAGCAGTGAGCAGCAGAGAGCACCCAGGTGCTGGAGATCAGGGAGCCTCCACAGAAGTGGTAGCCAGAGTTAAGAGATGCAATGTAGGGCACAGAGTTCTTCCTGCATTCGTAGCCTCCAACAATTTTGTCATCCTCATCAACTGGAGCAGCATCTGGTCAGAGTAGAGAATTTATAAGAGTTTATATTTTGCAGGAAAGTAGTTTCAAAGAAAAGGCCTATTTAATCTTACCCTGTCACAAATAGTCACAATGAGTTGAGTTAAAACTAAAGTAAGATTCATACTCACATGCAACTGCAAACAGAGCGAGAAGAATGAAAGCCTTCATTGTGGTTCCTGTCTGAATCTTGGCGTCAGCTCATCTGCTCTGCAGGCCCTTTTAAACTCACTCTGTCCCTCTGTTATCTCATGTGTCAAGGACACATATTTCCATTTTTACCATAGCATGTTGAGTAACATGTGAAAACACATCTGGTTGGTGATAGCCGACATATTGATCATAGCAGCTTTAGTCCCTCCACCACTCTTAGCACATGCATATGTATAAACCCTCAAACAAATGATGTCATGTATCTACAAATGTATATTACTCAAACTATAAATTCTCGTGCTATTGTTATCTTATTATTATGTAGAACAAAATATCCTATATTTTTTAAATGTCTGTTCATTTCTCAGTGGATTTTTGTAAATCATTGTCAGGTACTTTAGATGTGCCTTATGCATTAAAAAACTTTAAAATATCGCACATCGATTGTCTATATTATAATATATATAAAAGTTGAATAATTTACATAATGTGTGGGTATAAAAGTTGAATAATTTACATAATGTGTGAAGATGTTGAATAATTTTTATGTTTGTTTGAAAACTGACAGTAAACTGGATGTTGGCATAAAAGGTTGTTATGAATGAGGTCAGACAATAAGCTATAAAAAAATGTAGGATTCGTTATTGTTTGATGGAGAGTAAAAGCTGCTTATTAGATTACAAGAGAGTGGTTAAAACTGCAAAAACACAATTTATATCAAAATTTGGATAGTATGCTAATTAACAGTATCATTGTGCTCTGACAGCTAACCCAGCTACATTTGTAAGTTAGCATGCCCGTCAGTCTAGCCTCCAATCAACAAAACAACGTATGAGAGGCACAGTGTCCAGCACAGGAGCTTTGCCGAGCGATGCCTCTCATGTTTCAATGCAATTCAGTATAGTCCTACTCTTATTGTTTATTATTTATGCAACTGGTAATGAACAGAATTAAATTTTACAAAAAGGCTGACGTCAAATGAATGACTGTTTACCTCTCTCTGGAAGATGAGTAGTATGTCTTTGTGTAATTACTCGAAATGTGAGAGTCCAAGTGATTTTATGGCATTTTGCAATTTATACAGCAAGCAAAATGAGTCCAGAGGTGCACAGATTTTTTACCGACAGAAGGGTGCTGGTCATTTAGCCATCATTTGAAATCTGAGGAATCAGATTGGGGAATGAATCGTGGATTCTTGTTTTTTGCTTTGTTGTGCAAACAACTAACATTAGACTACACAACTCCTTGACATGAAATTCAGTTAAAATAGGCTTGTTTTGAGAATTTGTACTGTCACTGTCTATGCAGAAACTGGGACTGATTTCCCCCCCACAGGGGCGTGGCGATTAGAGCCTGACCTGGATGACGTATTGCCAACCTGATGTATGGAGGCATTTTGAGGTTTTATTTTGCTTTTGTTCTTTTTGTTTTTTACCTTTGAAACCTGTCACAATTTATTTCAATTGTGTGGGAGATGACTGCGATGCCTTTCTCCTGTGAATTTCATCAGCATGAGGGTGATAATGACTGAATTTTCATTTTGGGTAAACTATTATTTAAAGTGTGAGTTGACACAAATTGAAAACAGTGTGATAACTTGAAACTTTTTGCAGGCTTTAATTTGTTTGCAGAAACAGTCAAAGTATGATTATTGACTAGGAGCTAAATTGGATTGCTAGATGACCAAGGTACTTTTTAACAGTTTGTTTTTTTGTTACAATTGACACAGTCAGAAACCAGAAATATATTTTTTTAATTATAATTATTATTATTGATTTTGGGCAAAAAATGAAAACTCAGCTCGGTTTTTCCTTTTTAAGTTTTTTTTTTTCGACGCCCCCTTGCTTCTGATCGGCTCATGTTTGTGCCATAGTCTTTAAAATAAAGGTCTACCTCAACACAGTATACCACTATGTCCAACAGCTTCTGCTGCCACTGCTAGCCTACCTCCTGTCAGAACTGTCAATGCTGTAAATATTTTTAAAATTCTGTATCTGAAGAATATTTTCCAGACATGAAGAAACACACACCAGAGGACAGGAGAATCCATTTCTTTTCCTATCTCTTTGTCCCTCCCTGTTCATGTAAGTGAAATTAGGTCATCGAAAGTAAAGTGAAAATATTCATATTCGTATGTGTGTATATTTTGTATGTATAAAATTATTCACACCAATAACAATAAATTGATAAAGCTTAGCTGATCTCCATAAACAGGGCGGGATCGCAGCTGTCTGATCGCCTTTACACATCAGTCGCTGACAGCTGGAGCAACTTGTGTCTTTATTGGATCCAGAAATGTCAAATTCTGATAGCCTATAAGCTCACAGTCCACTTGATTCCTCCTCTGACTGTAGATTTTGATTATAATATCACTCAATATCAATTCAATATCATCCAAAGCTCACTAGCTTTGAAGAGACAGAGAGAAGAATAGAATGTGAGAGAGAAATTGCAATGATATGATACACAGGTCTCACTGGTGTGTGTAATGGTAATTTATAGCTAAATAGGATAGTTGTAGTATTGACAGTACTGACAGGAAGTAGCAGTAGCAGCAACAGCCCTTAGACTTAGAGGTATACTGTGTTGAAGTAGACCCTTATTTTGAAAAGTAGGTAGCAAACATGAGCCAATCAGAAGCAAGGGGGCATTAAAGCCCAACCCACCAATGAAAACGAAACATTGGGTGGTAAATTTGTTTTGTCAGTAAGAACAGAAAACAAGAAATCGAGTTGAATTTTCTTTCTTTCTTTCTTTCTTCTTTTTCTTACTCTCAAATCAAAAAATGGCCTGTTTCTTGTTCTAGTTTATAAAACTTAAGGCAAGCAGTGCAGTTTCTCTCAGCCAGTATTCATTCATTCATTCATTCATTCATTCAGAATATATATAATGTTCCAGATCTTCCAGGAGTTTTATTAACTCTCTTTAGCTCTTAAACCCCATTCATAATTAGTTCATTTATCTTTTGTAACAACATCATCTGCAATGGGAAACACACAGCTGATTTAGATGAGCTAATTAATGAGATTGGACACAAGGACAGTAACAACTCCATACATTTAATGGTTTATGTCACCCAAATACAACCGTAAATACAATAAATTCTCAATTTCTGTAATGGTTTGTTTCAAATACCAAAATATTCAAAAGAAAAAAAAAAAAACAAAACTTTTTTTATTGTTTATCTTCTAAAGCCAGCAATGCAGTATAGCATAAACTTTTCTTAACCAAAAAAAAGCCTAAATATTTACATTACTTCATCATTATCTTAAGATAACTAATCCTCTTTGTGTCCTCTCAAGAAATGTGGTGCATAATACTGAGATTACTGACTACTGAATGATTATTTCATAGTTAACTTTCCATTTGCGCGCAAGTCTTCCTTTCCTCACCCAAAGAATTGTTTCACTCCTGGTGAGATATAACGGTTTAGTAATTACTGGAAATTCAACAGTACTTATTGATTGGACCTTTTATTAGTTAGGCTTAGTCTCCTGACAAATTCACATTTGGACCACATTTTTAATAGGCATCCATCTTGATTAGATTAATCAACAGTTTATGCATCATTTGTTATATATCACAAGTTTATGACTAGAAAATTATCCAGACTAGAACCGAAAAACACCTAAGGAATAAGTTGTACTTTTAATTTAATTTACTCAGCAACAAAATTAACACTATTCACTAATACAAAATATATACTATTAAAGTTTTCTGGAAAAAAGATACTCAAAGGGAATTTCTAAAAAAACAAAACAAGAAAACAAGTGACCTAAGCTGAAATCTAACAGCAGTGGAAAAACACAAACTAATTTAATACTATGAGTCAGTTTACATTTTTAAAGTGGGGTTGTTTGAGGTAAGCCTACTTATTCATAGCCACTGTAGTAAGGCAGTAACGATTCTTTACTAAGTAAACACTATTTTGGTAAGAGTGCTTATGTGAATTTCATTTGAAGGAAATTGCAAATGTGTGTTTGTCTTCTTTTTTTGTCATGGAAAATATATTTTATTAGATTTTAAAATTGTGACTGGTTCATGACTTTTTCAACATAGGGTATGTCTTTCATTCATTTCTGAAACTGTAATTATTTCTCTTTTTCTTCCTTCCTCTGACTTCCCTCATTGCAAAATCTATGCTTGATTCAACAGCAAAAAAAAAGAAAAAAGAAAAGAAATTCCACCAGATAAGTTGATGTTAATTCTTTATTTGCTTGAAACAGTTGTTATAATCAGAGATTCCATAAATGAAATACCAGATTAAATGTGCCTTTCATTGAAAGGACTTTAGTTGGAAGCCATGGTGCTGGTAATCCAGGAGTTGTATCTGCAGACCTTGGCATAGACTCCAGGCC
>JAPZDX010000024.1:16074167-16084464 GCA_029783625.1 Naso annulatus
TCCGCTGGAGAGAAGCCTGCTGCTTAAAAGAACTGTGGACAAGTGTGTGAAAACTAAATTATGCTAACAACTAAATCTAACTACAATTGCTATACTCAAGCTATGCAATTCTCCCTGTCTACTCGAGCCTCCTAGTGCTGCCCAAATTGATACATTTTTTCACGTTCCCGATGCATTTTTTGAATTTCAGGAAGGATGTATGTCAGCCGAAACTCCAGGGGTTTAGCTACACTTTAAATTAACAAACAAATCATAATCCGTTTTTGCATATTATTGTCAACTAAATGGAGTTTGTACAAGTTTGTATAAAAGCAATATCACACTTGAAGTCGTGCTGTTGTACTGAATATCGTCACTGTTGGGGTGATCCTTGGCACTCGTCCTGTGGCCTCATGCCTACGACTGCATCACACCAGTGACGATATTCAGTACAACAGCACGACCTCAAGTGTGATATTGCTCAAAGATGATCTTCGCTTTTGAATGTATTCATTTTCAGAGATTGGAAAATGCATTGAGTCAGATTCGTAGTTTTGGGCTATAGTGACGAAATTACCTTGACTAATGTAAATAACAATATAATAAAGTAAAAACATAACAACATGTAATTTGTAGGCATCACGAAATGTCTTCTAAAACTGCGTAAGACTGAGTCTGTCTGTGGTGGCAAGACTGCTTGATGCAGTGTGGTTGTGTTGTAGTTTGAGCATACAGACCACAAACCTGCTGGACCAGTGGCGGACCGACCTGAAAAAACCACAATTCCCATGACCCCTCTGCGCTCTTGTGAGACGCAACGTCATGATGTCTGCAGCTTCAGTGTGTTGGCTTTGTGCGAAGCTCTTCTCGGAGATGTTTGGGCGGATGAAAGAGCCTTGGTAACCTTAAATCTTCATCCTCCTGCATTCATTCAGCTATACGAGAGTCTGTATAAGAGGGAGGGGGCGTAATAAGTGAGTTATAATCTAGCGTTTATGGCGCAATTACAGAAATGCTAGCGTCTGCAACATGATTTTTTTTTTTTACAGCAAATCAGCGAATTTAAGCTAACTGCTCTACATACATGTAGGCTATCTAACTGGGCTTTGTATCTGGTTTTGTGAAGGGATTGTTCTATACAATGTTCACCATTTTACAAGACTCTGCTAGCACAAATTCAAGCGTTGAATTTAGGTCATTCTGTAGCATCTATCAGCTGCCCCCCATCACCATCGGTCTTCTTTTGTAATGTTTTAAGCCCATTCATTGTCTGGTCTACCAGCTGTCGCCATGTAGAAAACAAAGATGCTCCTACTCGCTTTTAAGAAAATCTACTTGTGCAAATATGTATATATATATTTAATTATTCATTAAGTTTGAATTTTATAAAAGTCATTGTTTAGTTTGTGTTTTTCTCTAAATGTTCATACGTCCTGTGTTTCTGTGTGGCACCAGATTTTATAAAAATATGTAAGTGTGCTTGACAAGCCCAGAGGCAGGGAATCATGCAGAGTCCCATCCATACAAACAGTGGGTCAAACCCTGTGACCACAGCAACCACTGAAAAACCACTGGACACTGTAGCTGTAGCTCAGCCAGCGGCGCAAAGTGAAACAGATGCTCAAAAAGAGGAGAATAAATCAGCTTTTCTTGCTGAAGCCGAAACACCAATCACACCACAGGAAAATGGGACACATGCAGAAACACCTGCAAGTATGGCAATCACGCAAGGACCCGAGAAGGAGTCTGCTGTTAATCTACTGAGTCAGTCCTCAGAAAACACCGGAGGGATGGAGGTGGACACTACCTCAAAGCCAAGTGCACCCGTTTTGCCACTACCTGATACAAATACAAACCCTGATTGTGAGGGGCAAAAGGCAAAGAAACAGGATAAAGGTGTTCGTGATGGGAGGAAATATGTTCCCTCCAAGAAGGCGATGGTGGATCCTCTGAAGATAGACATGTCCAAACCACTGGTTATGCCTCTCACATGTGAGTATTTCACCTTGTCTATGTTTCATTCTGTTATACTTCACTGAATAGGGTTAAAATTGATATACCGTATTGTTATTTGATTATTAATTCAAGTTTAGGACCACACTCTCCCTACTGTGAAAATTAAAATAGAGCAGTGCAGTGTTAAATGCATTTATAAAACAACTGGCTGATTTTTTCTATCAGCATATTGTTAAACTCCCACATATTTATACTGTTTTGCCTCATAACTCTAGTACTGGCCAGGCTGCACTGCAAAAGTCCAAACTCTTCCCACCTTGATACTGTACCTCAAATGCACAGAGGACAATGATATGTTTTCTTGTTTTGACTACCCCTGTGTGACAGTGAATTAATGCAGCGTTATCTTGCTGGTAAGGGCAAGTAGAGAAGTTATAGGGTCTGCTATACTAATTGTTTTGTGTGTTTATTTTATAAAGGTACTTCTCTCTATTCCAAGAACGAAAGAATGTTTCACTTAAATGTTTCTCCCTCCTGTCATGTTCCCCTCTAGCATCTCAGCTCTCCCTGCAGTGCATGGAGTGCCATATAATTTTTAGTGATCACAAGAGCAAAGAGCGTCATCTGAAGTTGAGCCACCCAGCACAATATGAACGGTGCATTCTGAGAAATGCCCTGTTTGCCTGTTACGTATGTGACCGCCATTTCACAAACTCCACAGAGCTCATGGCTCACCAGAAAGGCCACACAGAGAAGAAACCCTTCAAGTGTCCAATATGTAGTGAGGCCTTCAACAAGTCATCAGAGCTTACCTTTCATAAAAAAATTCATTTTGGCTTGGATGGTTATGCTTGTACTGACTGTGGCAAACCTTGCAAAACCATGACATTGCTGAAGTATCACCGCCGCACACACACTGGAGAGAGGCCGTATGTTTGCAAGGAGTGTGGAAAGAGGTTCACCATGTCTAAAGCTCTGCAGAAACACATGGTGTCACACTTACCAGAGGGAGCCGAAGTAGATGGGGTAAACACCACAGCTAAAGCACAACTGAAGAAAGATGATGGTAAGAAAAATACTGTAGATGTTCTACAATTTTTATCATGTACTTTATCATTTACCATTTTTCACTTTAAATTGATATGCTTCTCATATATGATAGCAACATGAGAATGTCAGTCTCTTTTGGTCTGTCCATCACTTAGATCTAGACTGAAATATTTCAACAACTTGATGATTTCCTTGAACGTTTGTACAGGCATTCATGATTCCCAAAGGATGGTTCACAATTGTGGTATTGAGGGAAATATCTTAATGGATTGCCATGAAATTAAGCATTTAATGTTGCTGTCAGGATGAATTGTTGCCATCTTGTTGATCCCTTGTTTTGGTGTAGCACTCAGATAGATCAGAAAATTTTTAATTTATGAGCATTTAGGACCCCCTTGAAAACAAGATGCTATTTCAAGGGGTTATCCTTCAAATAAAAATGTTTACCAGCAAGTAATTTTAGATCCTCCCCTATGTCAATTTCATTTAGTTGATGACAGAGCTGAGACATACACACATTAAAAAAAATAAACATTAAGGTTCTTAGAAGTTTCTTAGCTAAAAGTTGTTTAGTACAAGAAAAGTTATTTCTGAAGCCTATATAGCCCTGTCAAAAAAAGAGATAAGATCCGGCTAAGGCTGGCCTATAACTTAACTACAGTTATTTTAACTAGTTTAAAATAAATTTAAATATTTCTATAGTGATGATGAACAAATATTGTTGTATTAGATATATAAACTTGTCTATCTGAAAACTTCATATTATTGGCCTCTTCACATTTTTTACTATTGTAACATTAATATCATTGGTTATCGTATTGATGTTGCCACAACAAACGAAATATCAGTCATCATTATGAACCCTGAACCTCTATGTCAGTACATCCCTGAAAGTAATAATTCAGCAACATCACATGAGAGGCAGTGATGTTGTACTGTAATATCATCACAGCTGTGGTTCCATCGTGCCAAAGACAATCACAGCCATGACTATATTACAGTACAACATCACAAGCCTCAAGTTTGATATTGCTTTTATACAACAGTTCAACAACAGTTTAAATAGCAATGCTGAGTAAGAAAATGTTGAAGAAAGGTGACAAGATAGATTGTTTAAGTATTTTATTTGGCTCCGCCAACAAAAACAGTTCTCTCAGGATTCAACTCTTACTGTTACCTTGGCAACGTAGCGCACACAAGCTGCTACTGCGCCAGGCACTCACAGCAGGTACTACGCTACTTTGTATGAGTATACAAATTGATCTGCACGTTGCTGTTGATTGTGCAGCCAGTGAAATAAGTGTCAGGTGAAGGCATAGTTGGCTGTCGCTTGACAGGCACGGCCGATTCTGAGAATTGATCTGACAGTATGTGGCTCTTTCTTTTCCTGCTGTCCATGGAAGGCTTCCAATAACTTTTCAATGAGCTCTCAGACCTGCAAGACAAACGTTATTTTTTTAAGGGTGTGACTATCATTATGTTGTTATATTTTGAAAGAAATCCATGTTTTAGGCTGGTCGATTGGCAGTGGCTGAATGAATTAAAATTACAGTGTAACTGTTGATCGCAGCTGTAAATTAGAATGTTGCCATGGCAACGTGTAAGCATTGATGCAGAGTAATCCATACAGTGTTGTTGTGAACCGTGATGTTGTGGTGAGATATTATCTCGTTTTTAATGTCTCTTAGCCAATCAAATTGTTTGGCTGGAACTAACTGTTGTATAATGCAGAATAATCCAGAAGACAAACTGTTGCTGGAAAAATAACAACATATATCACAACTCTCTCCTTTTATTATCTTTAGGTGTTTCTGCAAAGTACCCTTGTTCTGTATGCAAGGCCACTTTCAAGAGTACCAAGACACGACTACATCACATGAAAACTAAACACAATGTGTTGCCTGCTTCGGCCAGTAATGCCCCCCAAACTGGGCAGCAAGTGAAACAAAATGCACCCATTATAACTCCGATATCTGTTTGCCAACCAGGACTACTACAGGTGGAGCCCAATGGACCTCTGCAAAAAGTTGATGCTAATATTGACACAGAGCAGATTCGCAGACTTATCGAATCTCTCGGAAATGTGCAGAAAGTGAACCAAGTTGTCATATTGGGACAGGTGCCACCTCATGCCCCACCACTTGAGGTGCAGCAGATGTCAGAACTGGCCGGACCAGTGAATTTGAATCTTAATCCACCACAAATAGATTTTATGGGACTGAAACAGACAGAATCTAAGACAGCTGAACTGGACCCATCAAACAACCCATGTGATTCAATGGAACAAACAATTATACTGGAACCTATTACACCAGAAGGACAGTTGGAAAACCCTTCTTTTTCAGAACTGGGTTCCCACATCACAGAAGGTGAAAATATAGAGCTTACACTTGTTCACACTGAACAAACAGTGACACCTGAGGGAGAGGTGATGCATCAGATCCTTCAACAGTCAGATGTTACAGAAATTCAGTCTGATCCTCTCGATCAAATGGTTTGTCAGAATGAAGTAGTTCTCTCTGAAAATCTTGAACAAACAGTCATACTGGAACTCACTCCTGCCTTGATACCAACTGTAGAGCTGGAACAATCCCAAACTATGCAACAAAATGAAATCCTGTCCTCCTCTCTGGTACCAACCACTGAACTAGAGAAGACTCCTGATGAGACTGTAGGTCAGACTGTAAGTGAGGAACAGGAGACAAGCCTGCCAGTCCCACCACTTTTGCATACAGTTGAGTTGGAGCTGACACCTTTACAAAGAGAACAACAAGACCTTCCTCCTTTTCCCTTTGTACCACCTGACACACTTACACAGACTCCAAGTGAACCTGAATGTAATCAAAAAGAAGAGATTGATTCACAGTTGAAAACAGTAAGTCCAGATCAGGTTCATCCTGTGACTGATGAAACTCCACCTCAGGAAACACAGGAAAAGGCTGAACATGAATCATCTGAAAAAGCACCATCTGAGAAATTGCTGACTGATAACAAGGAGAGTCAGATGCAGATAGAGAATCTGTCTCAAGTAGAGGACCCATCCACTAAAGAAGAGGCTCCATCACAATTAGACACAAAGCAGGTGCCACAGATCTCAGAGTTACCTGTCAATGTAATGTCAGCTCAAGAACTGGTGAAAGTGCGGAAAAGAAAACCTGCCAGGGGATTTTTCTTTCAAGGATATATGCATGAACTGGTTGGATCAATTTATAATGATGATTCACAAATTGATGCTCAGCCTGCCAAACGCAAAAGAAAAACGAAGCCTCATCTTGTTGTTAAATTTGGTCCACAAAGCAAAGACAAGAAAAACAAACAAAAGAAGCCACCACAGCAGCGTCGGCAAAGGCAGGAAGATGGGCTAAGGGGTAAATCACCAACAACTCATTCAGAAAAAAAAGTACAGTGTCAGAAAAAGGGGAGAAAGGGAAAAAAGGACAAGAATACAGGACATTTGGTATCTATAGCTGAAATAAAATTACCATCATCAACCCAGGACCCACAGGTGCAACAGCTCAAAGTGGATGCAAGGAAAAAGAAAAAGAAAAAAGAGGTGGCAACAGATGGTGTAACACATGTAAATGAGCTTAAAATTTTAGCCTCACCTGTATTGAAGAAGAAAAAACAAGCAAAAGTAATGCAAAAAGATCAACCCAAGAATGCAAAGGATGGGGCGAAAAATAAAAAACTGGCTAAAGAGGGAAAAGAGAAAACAGACACAGCTTCAGCTGACATAACTGGCTCACACATAAAGCAAGACGCTCTACTTCTACTGAAAGGTCATAAACAGCCCCAGCTAAAGGTTCACAAGTTAGACACTTCAAAATCATCAAGCCAGAAACAGGAGGCTTCCAATCATGAATCCCAACCAATGTCCTACCAGAGTAAAAACAATAAGTTTAAACATTCAATAAGTGAGTCAACAAATAATCCCACCGTAGGAAACAAGAAAAAAGGAGGAAGACCCAAAAAGAGCCAAAAAGCTCTGTCATTGTTGTCCTCGCTACAGGTCAGCCGTCAACCATCTGAGCCACTGCCTGCCAAGCCAAAGACAATCAGGAAACGAAAATCCTCCTCAAAAGTGGAGACTGAAGGAGTGATAAGTTCTCATTCCAAACGTGCCTTAGAGTGTAAGGACTGTGGGGAGAGATTTAGTGAAGTGTCGTCCCTTCAGAAGCACAAGGCAATGGTGCATATAGTTGAGAGTCCGGGTCTCACCTACACCAATGGGAACATATTTGAAGGTGTCTCCAGGTTAGATCTTTATCAGCAACCAAAACAACATGATAATTTTGTTGGAGTGATGAATGCCGCCATTGACTGGGATACTGAGCCTGACGTAGGAGAGATGGCTTCAGAAGACAGAGAGCGAAGTGTCTCTTTTCCAGCTTTGATTCCATCCCCATCTTTACATGTTCATCCCCCAGATGCTGAAATGAGTGCCTATGAAGATGAGGGTGGAGGTAAAACAGGAGCAGATGATCAATCCAGTTCCTCTAAAAAAGTACATTCACCATCTGATCAAATGAAAAACATGGAGCCCCCTCGAAATTTCACATCTGAATTCCCTTTAGATACCACTATTACGACAAAGAGTTTGGAGACTGGAGAGCCTTTGAGATCAGATGAGGACAAGCAAGAAAAAGATGACCGGCAGAATCCCACCTCAGAATCAGGAGTCCAGTGTACCGCAGATGAAGATATTAAGGAGGATTTACTTCTTGAGGTAGATTTAGTCACTGTTGGTGAGCAGAATGAGGGAGATGATGTAACTTCTCATCAAGACACCGTACCCCAGAATGAATTAAATGAAACTTGCAATTCTGTGGGTGAACTGGCTGTGCAAGTTGGTGATGAAACAACTGAAAAAAGTATTACTTCACACACTGTATCCTGCTCTACTCAACCATTGGGGGTCAAAGAAGAAGAGGAGGAATTATTACTCCAGAGGAAAAAAGGAGGGAAAGGAGCCTTTGCAAGGAATGCCACAAGGGGAAGGAGAAGAGGAACAGGACGTCTAAAACGTGACATGATATCACCGAAAATTTCAGTACGAGAGACTGTCAGAGAAACAGAATCAGAAAAGGATGAAGAAGAATGTCAGATAGTTTACGAAGAAAAGCTTGTCCCCTCTGATTCAGATACTAATAACAAAGGTGAGACTGGCACAGAGACTTTAAAGTCAGGGACCTCTCCTGAATTTGAGGCCAACAAGGCTACTGTTCCTGCCACATCTTTGCCTTCTGTGCCCTCTACATCGGAGGAAAGCTCTGAAGAGCAAGTCGTCTTTGAGTTGGAGTCAGTTACCACAAGCGTTGAGGAGATAATGAATGAGAGAAGACTACAGGAAGGAGAGGACCCTGACAGGGACCAATCTCCAGGCATAATACTGGAAAAGTTTCTCACCTCTAGACAGAGAGCAACTGCTGACAAGGAGTTGTGCCTGATGACAGCGAGGAACAGTCAAAGACAGGTGTGATTCTAACTGTACAGCAAATACCATACATAAACAATAAATGATAAATTTAACATTGTAAAATTTGGACTTGGTGTCATTCCATGGTCTTGACAGTATTGGTGAGAATGAAGTACAAGTCCATGAGAGCCAGGAGATCAAGGTTGAAGAGAATATATTTGATCCACCACTGGGTGCTGCTACCTGTCATAATAGACAGAGTGCAACTTTGCAGCCACAGCACCATCGGGATATAAGGACTGTTCTGGTGAAGGAGGAGACCAGTCTCGTACTGAGTGAGGTTTTGCCTGCGCAGGGCAGCAGACACATTCAATGGAATGTGGAGCCAGTCAACATTGAAAACTCCAGTCCAAGTAAGGGTAAAGCCACACTATTGGCACATTTTAAAATGCATGTTTAGTATTTCAGGAAGTACAATTATTTGTTTTTAAGTGTTACATAAGAAAATCAATACCCTTCACATGGTACATTACATATTGTGCTTTAACTAGGAAACAAGTACCTTAGCTCTGCATGAAGACTGGATGTTTAGTGCAGTAAATTTGTCAGGGGTCATATTTAAAACAACATTACCATCATCATTACTGTTTAAAGTTGAGTGTTTATTTTAAACTGAGCTTCTCACCTCCTAGCTCTAGCTTTACAAGTTGAAAATTAAATAAGCCTCAGTGGTTGTAAATCCACATTTTGCATTGCATTAACAGTCTGTAAACTTGGGGGGCTTTATTTTTCAAGGATGAATGTTTTTGGCCTTTTACTTTCAGTCATGGAGAGTGGGGAGACAACAAGTGACTGTCTGTCGCCCGAGTTTAACACCAGCCAGTGTATCTTCTACCCTGTAAAGGAGGAGGAGAGGGAGGTTATGCTGGGAGCTGCTCAGACTAATAGTAGAAATTTAACCTCTGGCTCATCCAATGATGCCCTGCAGACAGAACTTCAAGCAACAGTTAGTAATTTAGGTAAGTCATCTTCTTTTTCAGCGATACTCCTCTTTTAATTGAAGATAATTGGAAAAACTCTATTTTAATGTTGAATCTGTCAACAACAGGTCAAGGAAACCTTTCTGGAGGTGTGGGTGACTTTGCAGATGGACAAGGTTTGTTTTAGATTCTAAAATGACTAGTTTTTGCAGGTTCTTGATACACATCCTTAAACTAATTCTTTAAAATCATCACCATACTGTAAATAACGTGTGTATGTAATAATTGATCCTAAAGCTGAAGCAGATGCTGAGTGGCAGCATCCACCAGACCTCCAGGACTTTCTCCTCCAGAGTTCTGATGAAGAGGATGTGGGTGGTTTTGAGTTGTCTGATCAACAGCTTGACTCGGAAGCAGAAATATTGGCCTGTTTCACCAGGAACCAAACAAACAGTGCACAACAGCCAGATGAAATGTCACAAAAGTATAGTACATCTTTATTTTTTCAGTCTTCAAACCTTCACACAACACTGCTATAAATATTTTTCTTTCATTCAAATTCAGTAATGCTATAATACTTTATTATTAACAGCAGTTTGTTTGTAACTTAGGGATTTACTCACACTTGGCCCTGTTGTCCTGTACCGTGCCAAAGCACAAATGTCCCCCCTCCCCTCTCCTCCGCTGGCCCACACTCACATTGCTCCAATCTAACTGCGCTAGAGCATGCTTGAGCTCCCTGATCTACGGAGCGCAACCCATATTTTTACCCGCATTTTTTTCATCTTCTAATAACACGTTTAAATTTTTCTCTGGTTCCCGCGATCTACAAGACAGTTGCAGATTTTTCCACTGCTTTTTATGTGGACATTGTATGCTGTTGTCTGCCTGAATTTAAGGTGAATAATCCACAAAC
>JAPZDX010000024.1:16097403-16107844 GCA_029783625.1 Naso annulatus
CCTTTTTTTTTTCTTTTTTCCTCAGATTCAGGCAACTACCACTGCAGTGTCTGTGACCTCCAGCTGCCCTCCAGATTCAAGCTCCAGGACCACATGAATCTGCACACTGGAGCACGCCCATACTGCTGTGCAGAATGTGGGAAGCGCTTCTGCCAGATTAACAACTACAGAGTCCACTTGCGCACACATGCCCAGACCAAAAAGGATCCCCTCCAGTGCCGTGTCTGTCTGATGTTCTTTGCATCAGAGGAAGATTTGAAAAATCACCTGTCACGAAAACATCTGGGGGACCGGTTTTACGAGTGTGACCTGTGCAAACGTGTGTTTACTTCTCTGAAGGAATGTGAATATCATGTGCGAAGACACAGTTGTATGATGGGTGTTACATGTGATGAATGTGGCCGCACTTTCTCCTCTTCAAAGTCCCTCTTGCGGCACCAAAGGAGGACTTGCATTCGCAACTTTAAATGCACAGACTGCACAAAAACCTTTACCAAGAAAAATGCTCTTCTGAAACACAGCTTCTCCCATCTTGGATTGTTGCCTTACACTTGTATACGATGCCGCTGCCACTTCCGCCTGGCAAAGCTGTACCACCTACACAAGTGTGAACCCGAGCGTGTTCACTGTGTGGCGTGTCTGAGGGAGTTTCTCAGTCAAGAGGACTTCCAGCAGCACAAAAAGGACACAGGCTGCTGGGGTCATCAGGAGCCTAAAGGGGATGAGATCAGATGTTTGGAGTGTGGACAGAGATTTAACTCTTCAGAAGAGCTGAAGCGACATGCCGGGGCTCACCAGAGGGTGCTGAAATGTGCAGAGTGTGGAAAAGGGTTCCGGTCAGCCTTGCTGTTAATGTCTCACATGGGCGGTCACGCCGGTAAGTCGCCCTGCCTTTGCCAGAGCTGTGGACTGGGCTTCCCCCACCAGCAGAACTATGACAGCCACCTTAAGACGTGTGGACAAACACCCCAGCCTGCGGTGAGTGTGGAGCATTATGGTGATGTACAGTCGAAGTTTATAAGCAACAATATTTTTGTCTGCCCAGTAAAACACAAGTAGTAATTTACCACTACAGGAAGCCAAGGAAGAGCAACTCAATGTGTCTTAATAATTTCACTTGCCTCTTTGGTTAAATGCTTCAAATCCACTTTACCTGTGACCACACCCAGCCTGAAGGTTAGGATGAGGTGCTTTGTTGGACCTGTATAACCACAGTCAAAAGTCATGGCACTGTGTCACTGAGTACACCTGTATATCTGCAGAAAACAAGGCAAATTACACTACTGGACGTGAGCAAAAACAAGGTTTTCAAAGGGTGTTAATCACTCTTCAGACAAGGCGTTCTCAAATAGATTTCCTGCCTTCCAAACAGTCGTTGGTTTGAGTTAATAAAAAGATAATAAAGATCAACTTTGAATGACTCAACTTGGTATGAACATTAAAATGTGGAGATATGAAATTGCTTGTTTATCATTGACTGTACATATTCTGAGCTTAATTTGTTATTGGTGTGACATTTCATCTAGTATTGCGAATTAGAGCTGAAACACTAAAATCTAGAAGTTTAGAGTTGCACAGCAACATTTTGATGCCAAAAATGACTTCAGTCTGTTTGCTCACTGTTTGACTTCTTGGTTTGATTCTGTGAGATAACAGCTGTTAGCAGAAATTTGTTTGACAGCCAACTCTCAAAGATACTTTCCCAACACTTTTTAAGGCAAAAATACTGATTAGAAGGATATGTTGTCTGTTTTTTGTTACACAAAAAGTCTAATTACCTCCTAAAAGTTTCTTAAAAATTCACGTACTCTACATCAGTAATTAAAAACTCCAGGATGTCATGGACTGAACTGAAATGTTACTGACATATCTCACTTGTTTTTTCCATAATTAAGTCAGTGACTCGTTTTTTGACTTTTTTTTTGTTGTTGTTGTTCTTGTTTCTCATTTTAGAGAGCTCCCAAAAAACGCCAGGCCCCGGCGGCCTTTTCACCCAAGAAGAAAAAGATCGATGTAAAACCACACTCATCTACTCCTACAAACAAAGTCGCAATGCGTGCTGCGCCAGAGAATAATTCTAGTAGCCCAGAATCTGCGACAGGTTCGTCTTCTGGCTGTAGTCCTCCAAATGGATTATGGAAGCTATCCCTGGACAAGGAGCCTCCTCCAGGTGCTAAACTTGTCTTGTTTCTTCCTGTCTGTCAAACTCAAACCAATGGCCTGACCATCCCGCCTGAGGCCTCTCCAACACTACCACGCCCAGTTACGCAGATCCAGCCTCCATGCCGTGCAGCTGTTGGAGCAATGCCAAATACACACCTGGATTTGGTAGGTGGGATTAGACAAGATCCAGAATTTGAAGCCCCACTGGATTTGTCAAAGAAGCGTAACTCACCTAAGCCTGCTCTCACTGATATTCGTCTTCCTCCCATTAAAAGTGAAGCAGCACCAAAAAACAAGAATGTAATAAAAACAGTATCAATGAAGTGATTGGCAAAGCAAATCCAAGAGGGACAGATACAGATACTGAAGTGAAAAAGTTTGAAATTGATCCCATAAATCTTTCCCTTCATAATACTGATGCAATGTCCTCTGGACTAAAAATAGACATTAAGAACGAGCCTCAGTCTCCTGGTCTCGATTTTGATTCATGGCCATCCGGGTCTTGCAACCCGACGGGGACGGAAATCAAGATGGAGGTCGATGTCTTAAATTCTGCTCATGCCAATACAGAGAAATAAATTCAATAAGGGCAACATTTATTCCATCTGTGGTCATATTCCCTGTTGGAGATTATGTTTTTGTCCTGCAAAAGAAACATCTACGGCCAGACTCATGAAGCAGTTTTTCTCAGAGAATAACAGTGTGCCGGGATTGGATGGAGCTCACGCTCATTGCAGCTCCTTCCTGAGTATGCTTTTCTGTTCACAGATATTGTGCTGTGTGACAATCTCATATTCATGCGCATAGCTTTCATGTGCGTGGGTTCTGAGATTGAAAGTGTCATAATGTCCGTTGCTGTCCCTTTTCAAGCAAAGTGGTATTTTTTTAGAGAGAGAGCGAGAGCTCCTAAATTTGCAACTCCAAACACTGATAATTAGTGTTTGGCCGGCCATAAGGCTGGGATGATACGCTTTTGTCCCGATTTGATTGCATCACCATTATCGGGTGCCGATTCAGTTTGTTTTGCAATTCTGATTTATTGCGATTCTACAAGTATTGCAAATTGATAGTATTGATTATTGCCATTTTAGTTAATATTGCAGCTTTGGTCATATCTCTTTCTGTCTTTCCTGGAGCTGTTTAAAACCCAAAGTGAGTCCATACTTTGTGTTGTAAGGGTGCAGGTTTTAGCTCTGGTGGTCTGGGGTTGTCCGCCATTTTCAATTTCCGCCTGCTCTCGCCATCTGCTCTAAAAAAATCGATTCTTGGAAAAAAATAAATTTTTAAAATCATCCCGTAAAAGAATTGATTTTATTTATTTTTTCCCGCTTTTTTTTTTTTTTTTTCAACTCCTGCAGGCCATGTTGATAATGTGGCTGTCACAAACAAATTAACATATGTGAAATCATGATATGTTATTTAAAATTGTATAGAATAATTTTGTCTTATCAATGTATCTGCCATTTTACTTTATACAACAAAGCCATTGTTTCTCTTTGTTCTTCTCTTTGTGTTCTCCTTTCTGTCTGTCTAGCAGTTGATGGTGTGAATTTTGGTTTAGAGTAAGAAAACAGACTTGTCTTTCTCTGTAATTGAAACAAAACATTCCAAGCTCTCGAACAGTATGGTATTTATTTAGTTTTTCATATTAGGTATACGCTGTGGGTTGGGCTGCCTGAGTCATGTGGTACTGTAATAGTTATGAAGCCTATGCAATATCGTGTAGGATTTCTCCCTTCATTAAAACATATTCCTGATTTCTTTTTTCTGCACTGATTTTTGTGTGAGGGGAATTTAATCTTTAATCAACAATATGAATCTGCATTTGGTTAACAAAAAAAAAAAAAAAAGTACACTGGATTTCATAGTATGCTGAAAACTTGAAGTTCTGTGCATTTTTTGAATAGGGACGTGAACTTTAGTACAACGTTGAACATTTAATAAATGAATTTAATGGAATTGATGAATAACTTGACATTCTGTCGACATATTTTGCACATTTTACAGATGCAGGTATCCTTTGATGTTTTTCTAAATGCAAATAAACATTTGTGCTTGATCCAAGACTGTGTGTGTGTGCATGAGAGAGACATTACATGCATCTGCCTTGTAAGGTAGGTAATAAAAAAAAATGAAATAAAATGCCCAGTGTATTTGTAGAGATATTGTTCTTAAACACATAAGACTAAAACATACAGCTGCATCTTTAGATAAGTATTTTAATGCTGAACAGAATAATGTAAATAAGCTGGAGCGTTCTCTCATGGCTTTGGTCCTTTTTTTGTCAAGGTAGACATGACAATGACTAACATGCTTTAACTGAGATAATCATATTCAAGTTTATTTATGTATCATTGTACAACACAGGAATAGTCAAGAAAAAATAAATTTCACAGTCTGGCACTGAGGATGGGTTGACGAGTCTACAACTTAAGGACAAGCTTCACTATTTTCTGGTGGTTGGTCAAGGATTTATTCTCTGCCCTTCGCTAGACGGCATCAGGGTAAACAGGATTCCTGGGATTGGCATTGATTTGTTAGTATCCTTTGCCCATCTCATCTAATTGATATCACTGTTCTTTTGAAGATTGGTCCCAGTGATGTTCTGGCCAGCTTTAGTCATCTGCTGCAGATAGGATCATTATCATTGTACAGAGAATCCTATAAAAAGGTTAATAGTACAGCCTATTATGCCCGAGGGGGTTCACTGTGTACTGCTTGTGGCATTTAGACAGTTTAATTATAGCGATATGATCCGATTGTAAAGACCGCCTGCAAATCAATAATTTTAAGAAAATGAGTTTGAATTATGCTTTTTTTTAAATGAAAACAACAGAACAGTTAATAATCATGGATTTTTCTTTGTACTACTATTACTCTCTTGTGATTTTACATTTTTCATAACTATATCAATACACAAGTTTTCCTTGCAGTCTAAATGTCTTTTTTTTAAAAGTACCCTGTGCACTGAATGTAATAAAATCTTTGTGTTCCCAAAGAAATTTAAACTTTGCATTTGTAACTGTTGCTTACGAAAAGTATTTGCCTCCATAATTTATGTAAATTTCATTTATTTATTCTTGTATTTAATATATGTTTATGTTTTTTCAAGTGAATATTATATCAACAGCAAAAAAAAGTATCAATGTCAGTAATCAAATAGCTGCAGAACTCACAAATTTTCTACTTTTTTTTTTTTTAAATGAAATAATTCCATTATCACATACAAAGATAAATCATGCTATATGAACATCGGTTTAACAACAACTTTCTGCTTGTGAAACTGCCTTTTGACATTAATGCTCTCGTCCTCAAATAGCTCTTTCAAAAAATCAGATCTAGATACATATTTTAAAACAGTATATTTGGAAAATTGTGTGATCGAACTTGTGTGTTTTTGTTTTTGTTTTTTTAAATCTGTCTGGTTTTGTACAATTCCATCATTAAAATCTAGAAAATCTGTACTTTTTTCATTATTTTTGTCTGTAAACCCTTTAAGGGAGTTTATTTGTCACCTTATTGATAAACTGAATGTGTTTGACCACTGAGTATACATCAGCAAAACTAAAAAAAAACTGAACAAAAAATAAACTGTACATGCTAATTTTGTTTTACAATGTGACATGGTTGAGAAGAAAGAGGTTCACTGAAGCTAAAAAATTATTGCCCTCGCGAGATTTTCCTCAGAAAAAAACAGAAGACTTCTTGGCACGTGATCAAGTAACCCGGAAATACAATGTCGGCTAGCTAAGAGGTCTTTTAACCATGGTTTTCAAAGTAGTGGGCTACGATGACCATGTACTGAAGACATGTTCAATATTTGATGATTTCATTGGTATGAACGCCAGTGTCTGAAACATTGACATCGTTGATATAAAAGCCGCCGTCGATCTGGCGACAGCACCCGCGTTTGTTTACATTCATGGACAAAGACAAGTGCAGCGACAATGTAAGTAGACGCCCCCGTTATTTAAATTAGTCGATTTGGAGAGAAACCAGTGTCCTGTCAGCATGAGTCGTGAGCAGTTTACACGTTTTTACTTTTTATTATTGTTATGCACTCACACTGTGCAACTACAACTTCTTGCAGCATGGCCAGTGCTCCTGGATGGAGATGCATCAGTTCATTGGTGACCTCCTCACATCTGGAAACAGCTCAAAGGATAAATCAGATGTGCTAAACGCAACATGGGGCGGGGCTGCTGCTGCTAGAGCTGGCGGTGGCGGTGACGCTTTGGGCTTTAAAAGTGCTTCACTTGAACCTCTGCAACAACCTCGACCTGTCCGGGTGGAGTCAGAGGCGGAGCCAGTCCGACGGCTCCAGCCGGTAGCATCACAGAGGAAGGGAGAGGCCAGAGAGAGGAGAGAAGGTAAGCATTCCGAAGAAGCATTGTCTCTGCAAATACTCTTTGTCTGCATGTAATTATAACTACTGTTTCTTTTTTGCCCAGATGTACATTTTCCCTGTTCCTGCCCTGGCTGCCCTTACTCAGCTTCTTCCCTTTGCTTTGAGACTTTAAAACCCAGACAGCATTTCTCCCTGCCGCCACGCTCCGATGCAGTGTGCCACCACTTACCCAACACTGAACCAGCCAGCTCCACCGCCACGTCTGAGCTAGAGACCAGGACGTCCAGCAGACCGCAGAGGGAGGAGGCAGACAAAAGGACTCGGAGCCCAGACCAGAACCGAGACACTCCTCCCTCCAGGTTGTCCTCGGACTCTGTGCCACACCTCTCCATGTTTCCCTGCTTGTGCTGCCACCGCAGCCTCCAAGCCTGCACCCAGATACAGAGTCCCCAGGAAGGCTCAGACTCCCCATTTTCTCACACCCATGCCCATCATCATTTTCATCATCACCACTGTCCCATAACGTCTTGCATACCCTGCCCCCAGCTTGCTCGCTCTCATGCTCCACAGCTCGCGGGCCCTTTTCCCTGCTTGTCTTGCCAGCATTCCTTTCCTACCTGTTTTCAGGAGTGCCACCACCAGCACAGAACAACACACACTCAGCAACAAGATGAAAGAGGCACGGCGGTTACAAACATGTTGTCGCTACATCCCTGTATGCACTGCTCTGCCTCTTTTTCCAGACCATCCCAGCTGCTGCAGCACCAGCGCTCCGAGCACGCCCACAAACCGTCCGGCTTCCTCTGCACCGAGTGTGGGAGGGCCTTCAACTCGCACAGCAACCTCCGCATCCACCTCAATGTGCACACTGGTGCCCGGCCCTACTCCTGCTCTGACTGCGGCAAGAGTTTCAGCCAGTCAGGGGCCCTGAAGATCCACAGGCGCATTCACACAGGTGAGAGGCCGTATTCCTGTGGATTCTGTGGCAGGGGGTTTCCACATCTGGCAGGGGTCCGGGCCCATCAGAGAACCCACACGGGAGAGAAGCCCTACCGCTGTAGCCAGTGTGGGAAATGTTTCACCCAGTCAGGTGCTCTCAAGATCCATATTCGCATCCACACAGGAGAGAGGCCCTTTATCTGCAGCCTCTGTGGGAAAGGCTTCTCTAACCGCTCCGGGATCCGCTTTCATTACCGCACAGTTCACGGATTGGTTCCCGAACATGCTGGAGAAGCTGGAGCTGGGGGGGCATCCCGGGGACCAGCAGGTTGTGGTTATCCGGCCGGACGCCCCAGGACTTTTCCCCCAGTCGGAGGTGGACTGAATACACCCAACAACCCAAGCAGCAGCTCACATACAGCTCTAAATTCCGGAGGTTCTCCTGTGTTGAACACTGCTCATCACAGCTCAGCTCTGCTTGAAAGTCACAAGAGCAAATCTCAGCCAGAGAGGGCCAACCCAGGCAGTGACAGAGAGGGGCTCCTCTATGCGTGTGAAGACTGCGGTCTGCGTTTTAAGGATGCCCCGTCCAGGAACAGACACCAGACTCTTATGCACTACTCCTCTGAGGGGAGAGAGGAGGAGGAGGAGGGGCAGATCAAAGAGTTGAACACAAACAAGAGGGTAAGCGAGAACAGTGGAAAGTGAATAAATGTTGTTGATGGCTCAAAACAGGCTGAACATAAAACAAACACAACACAGGAACTCCAGAGCAAACAGTTTAAAATGATTTGTGTGAAATATATTCTGTGGTCAAGTGTTTTTACTCATAAATTTTAAATGTCTTTGATATTGCATCACTTCTTTCAAAGCTCTTACAGTGACTTAAGTTTATCGATTACAAATTTGTAATGCCTTTGAGGATTTCAAAAGAATCTTACACTTTATACCGAATTTCCTTTATCTTCTGATTCTGTTGTATTTTATATGCAGAAATGCAATCATGCCTGTTTTCATAACTGTTTTTTTAATCTATAGATATTCAGCTTTGGTTTACATTTTTCTGTTAGTGAGGTATCCAGTTGCCTGTTTGTTTCAATTCATCATTGCTACTGTCCCTGGTCAGTTCTTTTTTACAATTACCTTTGACACCCTGTTGCTGCAATCAAACACCAGAGCAACTCCTACGCAAGTATTTCTTGATACAGTTTTATTGTGCCTTACTCAGCAGTGGAAGAGATTTATGAATTCATTGCCTAATGAGACTCCACAAAATTATTTTTTAGACATTATGTTTTCGAGGATCTTATCGTTAACAATTTCAGTTGTAATGGAAGTTTACCGCTGCCAGCTGATCCCACAGGAAGAAGTACAGCTGTGTATCCTCTAAAACAGCAATGAATTATCAGTTTATTTAAATTAAATTCTTTCGTAATTTGACCTGTTTAAGACTAACATTTTCCAGTCAAAAATGTAAGACGATCAAATGGACTTCGCATGGCTCAGAAAAGTTTAACACAGTTAATTCTACTTAATTCTTTAAGTATATCTCGAGTGGGAAAGTTGCTGCACATGGGAAAAAAGCTAACAAATAACAAGAAGGGAACGCACTGCAATTTGTTTGTAATGTTACTATATTAGTGTAATACTCTTGTACCCCTCAAAGGGGGAAAAATCTCTCTTCCAGACTGATAGGAAGCAACATGACAACAGCTCTAGAGTTTGGTTGAAGTATGTGTCTTGCTCAAGGACAGTGTAGAGGGTTGAATCACAGTCATGACTTCACCTTCCTGTTGTGCCTTTTTGTGTTACATTATAATCCAAGTATATATTTTAAACCAGTGTTTGTTTGTTTGTTTACTTTACTATGTATGTTAAAAATGGATGATAATTATCTGAGGAAAGAGAATCAGCAGACAAACAATGCTTGTTAGATGTTTAAAGCTCAACAGAGCCACCTAATGGTTACACATAATCATAGCAACAGTCTGAACTACATTGTTACAGTGTACCATTATAGTGCTTCAGAGATTTTTTCTTTTTTTTAAATGTGTTGAAATTATACATTGTGAATACAATGTTTTGTCAGGACATACAACATATTCAGTCCACTTTTTTGCAACAACCTGGTAAATAGACATACATCCCTGTATGTGTTTTCTGAAAGTGCAGCTTGTGATTAAACATTTCATTAATAAACAGTATCTCTGAGACACAACTGAACCTGCATTTTCTTTGTGCATCCCAGAATATTCCCCCTGCACATCGAAATACTTCCTGAAAGGAAATATTTGCATTCATATGGCTCTCGGATCATTGAATACTGAGTGGTGCACCCTCATATATGCATAGTGGTCCAAAGTTGGGCATGTCACTCACTGGACGTTCAGCTCTGTCAGCACTCTGGACAACACTGTCCAGCTTTGTGTCTACTTCAGATCACCCCAAGTGGTCCTCTGGTCCCAACACGTTTTTGCTCAGTAGAGTCTTTTTTTTTTATCCATATCTTAGCTTGCTGTGTTCACAAGGGCTTTTCATATGTGTGCTTCTGTAGTAAAGAGTCACATGACTTGGGCTCAGCATAGACCGTACTGACTGGTCGTGGGCCACTGGCGTGTAAAGCAGGAGTGCAGTAGCCATTGGATAGCATCCTGTGTGAGGGGCAGTCATACTGAGCGTGGCTGGATGTTGTCCTGGTACCAGTGGTGGGGGCTTGTATATGAGGTCCATGTGACTCAGAGAGCTGCTCGCTGAATGGGGTCGCATACTCAGGCTCCGGGGGAAGAGGCTCGGCGTACTCTGGCAGGTTGCCAGGAGTGTCATAATGGTTGAAGGCGAAGGGGGTGGTGTAGCCCTCATCTGAGGAAGGTCTAAATGTTGACCCAACCTTCTGTCCAATGGCTGCAATAGCAGGCTCGGCATAGTCTGGAAAAAAACAAAAATTAGCCAAAACCAGTTAGAGATTGTGTTTCTGCTCATTTGAGATGCAAC
>JAPZDX010000024.1:16172683-16183369 GCA_029783625.1 Naso annulatus
AAAGGAAAATGCATAATGCAATGAATGTTATGCAGGCGCAGCAATCAACTCCTACCTGAGAGAAGACATCAACTCAAAATAGACCAACATTAAAAAAAAAGAAAAAAGAAAAGAAAGTATGATAATTAAAATGAACTCCTTATCGGCAGTGTGAGCTGAGAGTTATCGCACCCCCTACCCCAAACCCACAGGAACTGGAAAGTGGAATAATTGATGTTCTTTTTTTTTTTTTTTTGTCTCGTAGAAGGAAAAAACAGAATAAAACAAACCAAGATTGTTTTTGTCTTAGCATTCTTGTTTTCCCTTTGTATTGCCCTCAGAATAGCATAGAGAAGGCTGATATTGAAACAATAATATTTTTTCGTCCAGGACTGACATATGAGATACTTTAAACAGCAGCCCACCATCCAGGATGAAATGTATCAGCCCTTTAATGTGAGGGGGGAAATTAATTTCAAGAAGAATTGGAGTTGACGGGTATCTTAGAATTCAGTGTGAATACAACTGTAGGAAGCCTTTGTGTCGTTGTTCGCCCTCAGAAGATAAAAGGGAAATGTTCTGTGTAACTTCACTTCATTTGAATAACAGTGTGAAAATTATCGGGGGAGTGGGAGAGGGTCAAAGAAAGGGGAGGGTTATGTATGATTTCTTCTTTGCTGAAGGGAGGGTAAGGCCTTTTAACTTTTTCTCATCCGAGAGTTAGATTTTATTTAATACAAAATCTTTTATGGTAGGTAAAAAATATAGATTTTGTGTGCACCGCAGGTCTAAACTGTCCAGGATCTACTGCTTTGTCTCTGTGTCAGGGATTTATTCTCCTCGACGAAATCTCGTACAAGTGAACAGGATCAATGTGTCAACTTTTGAGAAACGGAGAAGACATGGATCTCTGTTAGCAGTTATTGAACATTACATCTCCAGGCAGCACATAGCTTTTTTCTAGCGTACGATAGTCCTACTTTCAGATTCTGTGTGCATGTGATTAGCAGTTAAATGTGTCAAAACATATTAAATGTGTCATATAGTGCAGGATAAGGGTTAAAGACTACTAAGACAAAAATTTGCAGAATCGAAGGATTATATATCTTTGCTGCTGCCAGCTACTGATCTGGCCAATGATAAAAGGGCTCTGTTGACTGAAAGATCAAGTGGTTATATCGCATGGCACATGGTTGCAACAGCTGCCAGTTTGATTCCAGCTGGTAGCCTTTGTCCTGAGTCCCCCAGCACACCCCCTCACCCCCCTGCTAAACACAATTTCCGACACTACCTCTAACTATTGTAAAAAATCAAGACACTCTGCCCTCTGCCTGTATTTCGATGTTCTGCTTGTCGTAGGAGCTGCTTGGGACGTTTCTGGGTGGGGAAGGGGCGCGTTTCCTCCAGCCAGTGAGGTTGGTGAGGTTGAGAACATTGTGACTGGATGCCGTTCAGACCAGAGAAAGTTACGTTTGTGGACATAGCGCAAAGAAAAGGAAATATAGTCCCATGAGGCAAAACGGCAAACGGATAAAACTTGTTTCAGAGGGAGAGTGAATGTCGGTTTGGATTTCAGCCGCTTTGGAGCACTGAAGGAGAGGCTGGAGCGAGTGATGCAAGTTGGCCTGCTTGGTGTTGGACAGGCGGGTGCTAAAAACTGGTGGTTAGCTTCTTAGCTTGCTAAATTATTGACTCCTCCATTAAACAAATGTAATATTCCTATGTAGCTTACCGTGTAACATTTGGTAAGCAGTATATTAGTACACGTAGTACACAGTAAGTTACGATACTTCTGGTGCGTTAAGCTGGGACTAGGGGGCCAATTTGAATGTTTTGTTTACATACTGCAATGAACAAAAATGCTATGTGACTCTACCTTTAAATAACAATGAAAAAACTTCATTTTCAAAAGATTGTCTCTGCATAGTTTGTGCTCCTTTATTTGAAAATTTTCCATCATAATTCCGACAATGTTAAAGGAAAGCAATGCGAAACCGTTGAGGAGATTTATGTGTAAATTACTGAGCACCATCTTAAATTTTGTGTGCGCTTTTGGTTATTAGTGGAAAAGTTTCATACCATTTTAAAATGTTGGGAGGAGGGTTACATTTTTTTCCCCAGTAAAGGGGAGAGTCCAAAAGGAATATTAGTAGCCTAATGCTCCGAGGGGAATTCTTTTCAAAACAAGTTTGTATGGTTCCCTTTTAAAAAAGAACCATAAGTTCAGCCCACTCCACTAATATTTGCTCACCTCCTTATTTACCTCTCTTCCTCCAGAGACTCTACATATTTCAGTTCAGTTCACCCGAAGCTCAGCGTCTTCTACTGTACCTGTTCACCATCCCTTTCTTTTCTCAATCTGTTTCCTGGCCTTCTCTGTGTGACCGGGCCCATCCAGCCACCAGGGTTGAGTTATTAATGCCCGGGGAGGCAGAGAGATGATTTCATTGCGTATTCAGGTGTGGGGATGGATAGCTTTCAGAGGCAGCCAGGGGAGTGCTGGGGAGGAGAGCCTCTGTAGAGAATAAATATACCTGTCTCCTGCTGATGCATCGGGCCACACTCACTGCAATGCAAATCAGCCACACTCATCCCCCAAACTGCTTCCACTATTACTCACCCATTCCCACCTGGATCCCTACCAGCCAGACACTCAGTCACCGTGGACTCAGATGAGATTTTCTGCGCAGAGTGGAGTGGAGTTTTCAGGTACGGGCTGCCTTCCCAGCAAGGTTTAGTCCCCATTTGTCGACGGTGATATCACATGCATCCATGCCTCATCATCACGCTGCATTTCCCAGGTGACTTCACAGGTCCTGGTGTTCATTACCCATCCTGACTGCCAGATAATTAAGGCCAGGGGCTGGAGCTGACATTAAAGCAAAGGTTGGGAATGGTTTCTTGGAGAACACACAGCAGGTTTTACTGTTCTTGCAACAAGGGAGATGCTGGGTTTTAAGAGTTTTAATCTATGTCAGGAAATTGGCTGTTTTCAGCTCATCTATCAGTCTAAGTCTACACACAGCTGTGTATGTTCATCACTCTTGCACAAACAGGAGTTTGTCTGGTTTTTATTTAAATTTTCCACTGAGACTTAATGTGAACCTGTCGTACAAGGCCAAACGCTGACTGGTGGAGCATTCCTGACTGGCAAATTTTAAGGAAAGTAAGATAAAGGCACTTGTTATTGCCTCATTTGGATCTTCATTTCCATTTTTTTTCACAAAGTGGCTTTAGTTTAGTTTATTTAGTTCATTTGTACGGGGACAATGCACATTAATCAGCATTTGAGTCAAAAGAACATTTTTACATTTTTAGAAATATGATTATATGCTTTCTCGCTGGGAGTTCAACAAGAAGATTGATACCACTGTCATATTTGTCCTTGAATAAAATGGAGAAGACCCAGTGGAAGCGAATAAATCAAAACAGCAATAAATCTCTTTTAAAGGCAGACACCTTTATGTGCAGAAACACCAGTTCAATCACTGATTGCCCAGTTATGACTAAATATCAGGGTTTTACTGATCATGCTGCGTCATTTCAAGGCACGGTACCATGAAGGACTCTGCTGACAACCAGCACTGTGTGTGTCATGTCAGTAATTTGTAGACTTCTTAATCTGGACACAAAGCAGATATTGGCACATTCCTTCATGTTTATTGCATTTACTTTTCCTTTTATTGTTGTGAGACAGGAAAATGTGTTCATCAGAAATTTTGCCACACCATTTTTTACCTCGGAAGGTTTTGTTTAAACATCTTGGTCTATATCAGGCCATTGTGTTGCAAAACAATGAGCTGATCTGTGGCAGCACTAGCTTTTTTCATATAAATCCAATTCCAAAACAGTTGTGGTGATGTGTAAAACATAAATAATAATATCAGAATGTAATCATCTGATATCAGACAGAAATTTCCACTGGTTACACCCTGTTCCCATCGTCTGACTTTCTTTTCACCCTGAGTGATTTCCATTGGAAAATAATTAAATTTAGTGGGTGGCTGGTGACGTGCTGCATGTGGGTTTTCTGTCAAATCCATCAACTGAACTCGGTGGAGTGGGTGGAGTCAAAGGTCCGGACAGAGGCAAAGAATGCAATGAGTTGCAAAAAACTTTTCCGACCTATATTTAAATCAATACAATACAAAGATCAAATGTTAACATTAATGTTCAAATTTGAAAACTGCTGTTTTTTTGTTTTTTTTTTGCTAGTATGTACATTCATTCTGAATTTGATGCCAGAAACACATTCCAAAAAGTTTGGGCATGTTTACCACCGTGCCACCTCACCTTATTTTTAACAACACTCAGTAAGCGTTTGTTGAACTTTTGAAAATGTGCAGTTTTTTCCCACTCTTGTTTGACACACAACTTTTGTTGCTCAGCTTTCTGGAGTCACTGTTGTTGTATTTTGTATTTCATCAATCGTCAAACATTTTCAGCCGGAGGCAGGTCTGGACTGCAGATCTCGCCTGCACACGAACTAGATGTGGCTTGGTGTTATCTTGCTGGAATTTGCAGGGATGCCCCTGAAAATGATGTTGTCTGGATGGCAGCAGATGTTGCTTACTTGTATATACCTATTAGGTTTAATGGTTTCTTTACAGATGTTCAGGGTAACCACTCATGGGCACTAACATGCCCCCATAATATCACAGATGCTGGGTTTTGAACTTTGCCCTTGTAATAATCTGAATGGTCCTTTTCCTCTTTAGACTAGAAACAATTTTTATATGTGGACTCTTCAGGCCACAGACATTTTTCACTTTGCATTTGTCAATGTTAACTGACCTCAGTTCCAGAAGTTAGCAGTTTTTCTTGATGTTAGTGATAGAAGGTTTTTGCTTTGCAAGGCAGAAACTTCAGTTAGATTTGTAGCTGCAACAGCAAACTGTGTTTCTTGATATTTTTTGTGGTGTTTTTTTTTAGCCCATGTAGTTGTTTTCTTTATGCTATTATGTCAGTTTTATAAACAGTACCAGCCGAGGGGCTGAAGGTCACAAGCATTCAGTGTTGTTTTTCAACCAAAATTACTTTAAAATGTGTAGAAAAACATTCATAAACTGTCAGACTTTTTGTCCACACACTTTTTCACAAGAAACCTCGGACCATCTCTGCTCTCAATAACCAAGCCTCTCGAGGATGCCTCTTTCATACCAGATTGTGAAACTATCATCTTTTGCAATGAAACTGCTTACCTGTGGGCAGTTCAGTTTTTTTTTTGCAATCTTGTGGTGCCTTTTTTCTTTTTTGAAACTGAAAGGGATTGAAAACGAATGCATTCTGTTTTTATGCCTCCATGACAGCAACAGCCGAGGTCAGAGTTTTTCAGGTTGTCCGTCCCATTCTTGTGAGCGCAATATCTCAAGAATGCCTTGAGGAAATTTTTTCAGAATAAGCACAAATATCCACTTTGACTCAAGGAGGAACTGTTTAGAAATTTGTACCCAAAGGTCAAAGGTCAAGGTCACTGTGACCTCAGAAAAAAAACATGTTGGGCATTAACTCAAGAGGTCACAAGCTAATTATGACACGTTTTCACACAAATGTCTGATAGCATAATGAATCAGACGTAAAGTGATGAAGTGATGATATTTGGTCATCAAATGGTCCGCCATTGAAGTAAACTGAAACTTGAATGGTTGGTGAAAGTATACAACCATAATATGATATTTCTAGCTATTTACATTTGTACATAGAGTCACAACTTTTTTGGAATTGGTGTTGTAGTTTTTGCATTAAAGTGAAGCATCTGTGTTCATGTGTTCTACATGCTGGATTGAGCAAAAGACAAAAGTTCACATCTGTTAGTGTTTCCATAGAGTTTTTCCACTTTTTTCCATGAATAATACTTAAACATTTCATATACTGTCACAAAGGATTTTATCCATATTTCCCCTCTAGGTTGCACATATAATCTTGCTACATACGAAGGACTTCAGATATTTGTTGCCTTTTGGTCTGAGTGAATAGCGGTCAAGGGGCCAGAATTTCTACTCATGTGCTTACACTCTCAGAATTACATCACTTGAGCTAATTTACAGTATTCTGACATACAGCTTTTCTCAATCTGTGTTGGAAGCTTATATGACAATTTAGTCATCAAAGAAGTGCTGCTAATTTACGATCTGTGCAAGTTCTGCCCTGTGGTGTGGTGTGCCGTTTTATTTTGCTCCATCACTGAACTGAATCTCCCAGAAGCCAGTGAAAAAGATTAACTGCAGTGTTTCACATCAGATGATTGCTTTTTGTTTGTAATGACAGATCATTCTTTTTCTTGAAATATTAGAAAAGAAAAAGTGCACATTTTTAGGTTGGACTTTGTTGTCTTGACTATTTAAAATATAACCTCAACTGCTAGTGATACTGTGTGGTAGGGACTCAGTCACGTCTTTGATTTCATCCTGTCCCTGTTTTGCTGTGTTTGATTAATTCAAGTGGAAAGCTGTCAGAGCAGAAGCACCTTAAATGAGCTTAGGCCAACATCCTTATGTTTAAAACATATGCAAATAAAGGGGATAAGCAGAGACTCTGAATTTATTCACTCTGCATAGCTGACACTCTAATTAGATAGCCAGGCAGGAGGATTACAGGAGTAAACAGAGGAAGAGATACGGAATCTAGCACAAAGGGCTACATGTGACAGTAACAAGTGATATGAGCAGGAAGAGACTCCCAGCCTTGATAAACTGCACAAATTAAACCACGCAACATTTTTACGGATCAGCGTGAGCGTGGCAGCAAATTGGAGTGTGTGGTAAACAAGTTGCCACCTTCTTTTATGTCCTTTTGAAATCGAAAAAGAGCTTCTGCATCCATCGTCGAACACCGTATAAATTCCACCGAATAAATCAGAAGTTACTTTGATTTGCTGTAAAATCTGAGAGGCTGTTATAAATTTATTTATGGGGTGATCAGCGCTGCTGCTCCTCGCTGTAAACACTTGGATCAGTGTTCAGATAAAGTGACAAAGATGTCTTTATGTCTTAGTCTGTATATCACTCCTCATCTCTCCATCATCATCTTCAGTCCCTCCTCATCACGCTTCCTTTCCATTTGTTCACGCTTAGCTGTTCCTCTAACAGCGCAGCGTGCGGGCCACCGCAGCACGCTGCTTTGGCACTGCTGAGCTGTTTCAACATGTTTTCTGTCGGTATTGCATCCTTGAAACAAGTTTTTCCTGCCTTGTTTGTAAACATTTGATTAAGCCGTTCTTCCATTTTACTCCCATTGAGAGACACAGCATGTTCTTTCCGCAGACTATACCTTGAAAATGCTGGCAAGCCTGGTTAGTGGATCAGGCGCATGGATTGTGATAAACTGAAAGCTGTAGCAGTCTCACTGTCATTTTAATTATATGGGCCCTATCATTTGCATTTACTTGTTCCCCAGAAATTGTGAAATCAAGTAACTAAATTTACAATAAAAATGTAGAATGTTTCATTAACTTTACAGAGCTATTTGTTCAGAATGGAGGGTAATTTGTTCTGCAAACAGCAGCATGAACAACGGATCAAACTGTGAAACATGTTTTCACCTCGGCCACAAAATCTCCGCAGCGTCTCACTTTGCATTGGTCACTGCACTAAATTATCCCTTAATTATTTAAAGAAAAAATGTCCACTGACACCCCACACACCCATTGGTCTTACAGAGGGAGGTGAGAGGGGAATGTGTTTGTCATGATAGATGAGCTGGATCTTCCCCCCTGCGCGTTGTGAGGAGATGACATTCCTGGGCAGTGCTTGCCTCGCATCCCAGCTTCCTTCTCCTGGATGATGAGACTTTTGTAGGGAGGAGTCTGCAGGCTTCATTTACCAAAGCAGCAGGGAATAATATAGTGGCAGCGTTTGGATGTGTCAGGTCCCATATCTCTGGCTGTTCTATTAGAAATAGACCCCAGTGCGCGACAATTAACCCCTGGCCTCAGCAGCAGATCTGTGCAGTAACAGCCCAGCACGGGACCATAAATCAAACCTAGAGGGAGAAACCTACACTCCCTCCCCTGCCGGTTGGCTGCTACTATCACCCAATGTGCCCGGCTTACATGATGGTAGATATGCTCCGGCGTTATCGTATAATCACTGGAGGTGCAAGAGTGATGTAATAATCTGGCTGTGGGCAAGGCCACTCTGAGTGTGTTTGTGCTGCACTAAATACACCTTCAGGAGAAAGTTCGACACCTTAGATCAACTTTAAGATTTTGAACTAAGGAGAAACAACTTGGCGTGTCTTTTTTTTGTTGTTTGTTTAATCTCAGGCTGCATAAATGTTTTTTCTTTATGGCACCACGAAGTTATTATAATTGTTATTATTTATAACATGCTGGAGGTTTGCTCGTTGTTACAAAGCACAGTTAGAGCCTATTGTCTGCAGCTCTTCATCTAACATACTCAGGGTATTTCCTGCAATTTTTTAACATATTTACCAAACAGGTAGTACATAACTGACATTTTTTTTTTATAGCTGAGACTGCTGAGAAAGTTCTGCTAATACATAAATGCATTTTTCTGCAGCTACTTAACAGTAATGGCCTTTGACAGTTTTAGTGGTGTACTCTAATATAATGCATCTGCATCAACAGTAATGTAAACGTTCAGTGGGTGGAATTTAGTGGCATCTAGTGGTGAAGAAGCAGACTGCAGGCTACTGAATAGCCTCCTGCTTGCCCCTCCCTTCCAGCTGCGCAGGATAATCTACATCGGCTGAAAACGCTAAAAAGATATCTTATGTGCCAGTGTTTGATTTGTCCGTTCTGGGCTACTGTAACAGCATGGCGGACTATGTAGAAGAGGACACGCTCCCTCTGTAGATATTACAGGTTCATTCTAAGCTAATTAAAACATAATAACCCCCATTTTTGGTGATTATTTTGATTATAAACTAATGAAATCATTTATATGAATATTGTTTTGCTTCTCTGTCATTTTCTGCAAATAGATCCCCATGTCCTACACACTAGACCTTTATCACAGCAACTTAATACAGCTGTGAGATGATGATAAATAAACAGCAAAATATTTCTGGTATGTAGGAGGACAATAAAATTTCAAACCCCAGACAAGCTTCAAACGTAATAAAAGCTTTTTCCAGTTGTCAACACGGTCATACTGAGCCAACAAGTTTGATGAAAGATGCATCTCGGATTGAGGAATTAAACCGTTTGGTCTCCGTCCAAACTGCTACCAACAGAAGCACCACAGGGCGTGTCAGTTATCCCCTGCAGCTGAATGCATGTATTCATGGACTGACACAGCGTAGAGCAAGCCATGGAGCTTGAGGAAAACATCCAGAGATGGTTTGAACCTCGGTACTTATTGATTATTAACCGAATGTGTTTGTATTATAGATTTTTTTCAGTGTACTGTCATACACCAAAAGTTGGCACTGAATGCAGACTTTCTCATCAGTTTGTTAATCAGATGTTTTCTCATCCAAATCAGGAAACAGGAATTTACTTTGTTTTGACTGAAGCATTTTACTGATGCATGTAAAACTGGCGTATTTTGTAAAATTTCTAAAATGTTCATAATTTACAGCCTATGCAGGGATACATTTGGAGGCTGAAAATCTCCGACAGTGACCGCTTCTTTCATCGTCGTTCTCGTGAGCTGCACTTTATTTGGCCTGTCACATACCCAACCAGTCTAACAATGGCAATAACCTGTTAATGACTGGAAGCTGTGGCTGTCTCATGCATCAGTGGTAAAAAAGAGAATAATGAATCCTCTCCACTGTGAGGCCGACTGTGGTTTTGTCTGCAGCCTGTCATATTGAGACCATTTGTTTAATGGCAGATTAGAGAAAAGAATGAGCAGCGATAAAGCTGCAGACCACGAGGGTCACCTTCAGGACCTGCTCATGGTTATTCCTATCATTAGCATGTCGCATCTCGTGCTGCCCAGCTCCAATTATCACTGACACGGGCTCTGGTTTGTGACTAGAGGTTCAAACTGCCCACTGTTAGACTGCAGCTCTCACACTGATGGACTAATGTGAAATATGGCAACAGATGCAGAGCGCAGTGACTGAAACACATTATTCAGGACCCAAGGGCCATTAAAGCCATAGCTATTAAATATAATTTGAAAAAATTAGCTTTTTGGCGCATAGAATAGCAGGTTGTGAGGTATTATGATAATCACTACAATCCCCAGGGTGCCTGCTTCCCCCAAATGTTATTACTATGCGTATGCCTTTGTGAATGGGTTTCGGGATATGTAGTCTTGTTTGCGAATGCTTTATAGGAGGGGTAATTATCCTCAGGTGCAGGGGCAATAATTGCTTTTGCTCGGGTTTGTGTTCTTTTGTGCGGATGTGAAGTAATTATAGCTCATTGCTTGATTTGTTGTTGGTTTGAGAGAATTTGTGCACGTGTACACATTTCATTCAGTACAGTTTTAGCACACACACCCCACTGTGTATGACATGGGCTAGTAAGTTTGCATTCATGCCGTTTTTTAGCATTCAAACCGAGCTCACAGCTACCGGTATTGTGGTTATTAATCTATGTATTTTAATTGAGTAACACTTGTGCAGTGTTCCATACCACACCCTGGCAGCATCATATCTGTGTTATGGAAGAGCTGCAAAGCCTGGTTGTCTCGACTCAGCTGTGGTAACATGTTTACATCAGTGCTAAACACAGGTCACAGCTTTGGTCTGAAAGGGTAAAGACGTGGTCAGTATTGCTGCAGCACAATT
>JAPZDX010000024.1:16214316-16227819 GCA_029783625.1 Naso annulatus
GCAAAGTTTACTTTGAGTTCATCAGTATCTAATTGCTCAGTTTTGAGGGGATCTGATGAATTTTAACAATCTAGAATGCATTAAAAGACACATTTGCAATTATCCTGTTCATTGGCATTTCAGGCAGTTAAAGCTGAACTAATCTCTTTTAATGAATGACTAATTTTAGTCACTTAATGAAGATTTGGGCGAATACATGAAGAATTCTCTTTTAAAGTTTTCTAGACTGCGGCAGATGTTAACTCTGTGTTTTAGATGGACAGTTGGTGTGAAAAAGTCACTCATGCCTGCACAGGAAATGTTTTTTGCTAATGCTTAGTGATAAATGGTAACTCAAGTTATACTTTGGAATAAATAGTCCTGCTGTTTTGTGGTTATATGGTTCAGATGGCTCAGCAGGCATCTGTAGCCATGTGCCATGCAGTGTGTCTTGTGGGTGATTGAAATGATTAGCACACTTTTAAGCATTGTGTAGGAGATAATCAGTGAACTCACTTGCTGCAGTATTTTAGAGGTCCGTTGCTTTCAAGGGTTCTTTAGAAGTTTCCACTTAGTCGTTAGAAAGCAGAAATGATCTCCATATAATAATTTAGTACTTTTGATCCTGAAATATCTGGAACACTTTGTGCTCACGCAGAAAGAATGCACGCTTGTTGAGATAATTAGGCTTAAAAAAATCACAATAACTTAACCTTGAGGCCACCAGGGCACACCTGAAAGAAACTCAATAATTACTAGTGTCCACGCTGTGTACAGTGCTTTCTGCTAAAAGCCCATAATGCGCTGCTAATTACCGTTATTTGACTTTGCACCTGTAAAGCCAGCTACGCACTGTGCGATTTTAGTCTTACAAGTTTATTTCAAGCCACACTGTGTGACATGAATCTTATGAACAACATCGGATTTGATGTATGCAGACTGTGTGACCATAACACCTGCTGAATCTCAGGCCACAACACAGGCCAATTAAGCATATTTCATGGTTGCCTCATTGGCGTGTGCTATCTATGTACGCTGATATATTAATTAAAAAAAAAACAATTAAGCTAAACAAGAACCGAGCCCCTCCACTAGCAGCATTTATGTGTCAGGAATAAACTCTGAAGAAGAGGAAGAGGAGTGTGGATGCCGGTGTTGCATCGATAAGTGTGTCATTTCACGCTGCATCTCTATTGGTTGGTTAGTAGACATGGTTGCATTAGCTGTCACTTATTATTTAACCTAAATTTCTGACGCTGTCAGAAGTTGGCTCAGACTGTCTTAGGTCACAAGACCAGGAACCTCTCTCCCTGTATGATGTAGGACCACCGTTTTGGAGCCACGACCAAAGATATCGCCACTTTTAGTCATCTTTCGACTGAGATGTCCTAAAACTCACATGACTCACATAACAAGTAAACTGCCCTGTCTATTACAGACGTTACAGAGAGAGAGAGAGAGCTTTTCCACAGCACCAAAAATGTGTTTTTTTCTTCAGAAGTTGTGTTAGATGGCACTTATCATGTACACATGTTATCTCCTGTTGTTGTTTTTTTCTTTCTCTCTTCAGTCACAAAGCAAAGAGAACTGGAGCCTTTTGAAGTTCTAATGCATTAAGACAAACAGACTGAGGCGAACAAAAAGAGTACATCTTCCTTCCTTCCTCTCTTTTCTCATGTGTCTACTCGTCCGCCTCTCTCCTGGGCAAATCTGGCAGTTGATCCTGAACTGCCTGGAGGACAATTCAAAAGGTCAATGCAAGCAGACTCTTGACAAAATGCAACCCCCCCACCACCACCACCCCCACCACGTCTCCTCAGAAAGGAGACAACAACACTTGCTGACGTGGCCTTATCTTTCTCAAATGCTGGAAGGCAAAGGCTACTTCGACAATAGCACCGCTTGTATTTCATTTATTTTCTGCTCGAACATCAGTCCTCAGCTGCCCCCCCCCGTCTAACTTGGCATTTGTGCACCAGGCCGTGCCCAGAGGCTTCTGGGTAATGGTCCACTGGCTCTATACTTGAGGCGATAAGGACCTGCAGAGAAACCAGACAAAGCTCTGGCTTAGAATTAGAGGAGAAGACAAAGTTAAGAGCAGAAATTAAGGGTGAATTGTTAAGAGTGTAAAGGAAAAACCTGGAAGAAAGGTTAAGAGTGCCCTGTGGCATACAGTGTAATTCGATTCTTTTCTTTATGTCACCTTTCGGTCTGTTTTTGCATTTTAAATTAAGGCTTTGGAGAACAAGGAAATCAAAAATAAGGACATGCTTTAAAGTCCAGATAGGTAGATGGTGCACCGGTGAAAGACAATTAGTAGCAGCGCTGTCCCATCATTAACATTCAGATATAGGTGATAGAGGAGATGTCATTTCAAATCAATCTGTGATCAATGAGAAATACCACAGTCAAGGATAGTTCAAAGAAAAAATGTCAATACCCACTGTTCTGCACACTGCTTTGAATATTTTAGTTGTGGGCGAGAAAAGCCTCTTGATGGATGACGGTGGCGATAATGAAAAATGATATGAGCGCACAAGAACGAGTCAGACAGAGGTGGAGCTGTGAATGATAGAATGAGTGGGGGGTGAAAATGAGATTAGGTTCTGCACTTCAGGTGGTGTGTCAGACTCGGGAAAGGAGAACCTATCAGTCCTTCATGCCCCGATGCAAAGCTGCCAGGCTGCTCTATTGATCCAGCTGCAATGGAGAAGACTCCTATGCAGCCAGCCCTGATGCTTTCATTGTCTAACATTGAGGAGTGTGTGTGTGTGTGTGTGTGTGTGTGTGTGTAAATGGGTACCTTATGAGTCCATACCAGACGCAAACTGGTGTGACAATAGCTAGGATGTTTGACAATGTGTTGAAAAAAGTTTTAAAATTGAAATTTGAGGAGTGTCTTCAATCTCCAAAATGTGACCAGCAGGATGAAACCAGAAGTTAAAAGGCAAAACTGGCGAAATTACTGCTGTATGTTTCGAGGAAACTGTTGTGCCACTTTTCAGGAGCTCTGTCACTGCTTGTTGTTGTGATGAATCAATTAAGTCTGTGTGATGTTTGGTCCGTCCCTGTGTGAGATCTTCCATTAGACAGGAACTTGTGTTTCCTCTCAACGGGTTCCCTTTTATCAAAGCCTTCATTTATGTTTTTTACATAACTCCAGGCTGGCCTCGAACTATCCTTATGGTCAGACAGGCAAAAAACACCAAGGAGTCAAAGGACAACATTACTTTCCATTAACTTCGTAAAAGGATGGGAAATAAACACATTAATGTCTGTTGGTAGCGACAAACCGTTTATGTCTGTGATTGCAGTGTCTTCTGTTGAAAGCTCTTATTGCTCTTTGAACAATTTCACCACATGATGAGGCAATTTTACATTTGTGAGCTCAGAGTGGGACCAAACATCAGAGACATGACAACACTAATGTGCCTTTCAGGCCAATGGTCAGAGCTCCTCTCGTTCCTTGAGTTTATTTATTTGCTTATTTGTTTCTGCTGAAGGATGTTGCGGACAAGAGCAAACAACATAACAGATGAGGGACAAGGAGCCCTGAAAGATTTAGTTGAAATCCCACATGACCTTGTGAGAACAGAGCACAGGGCAGAATGGCCAGGGTTCAGAATACAGCGAGGATATAGCAAACAGCACCAAGGACGTTTTTTGAACTCTTACACAGCCATTGATCCCATTATATTCAGGCCTCTGGTCCCTCAGGTCTTTCTTGTGTATCTAAGGCTGACCAAACTCTGGCCTTGGATGTTTGATAAACAGAGTTTTGCCGAAGGGTTCAGATAAAAAAACATATCATGATTTAACCTTCTGTTTTTATGTTTTCTCTGGCCATATTTACCATCTTCCATGTTTAAGAATCTGCGTCATTTTTGCACTTTCTCCTGTTTTTTCTCATCTCGCTGTCTTTGACCTTACCTAATGCATCAAAGCTGTGCAGCCCAAACCGCACCCTCTGTTTGTCATCCTGTGTCCCCCTCCTCCTCCGTCGTGTCTTGCCACAGATAGTGTCACCGAAAGCCTGACCAGGTTGTAGTCCAGCAGGGCTGCGTATGAATTATGATGTGCTGGATCGGTCTTAATCTTGTTATGGATGTTCTTTTGCCCTTGGGCGGGGCATCAATGGATGGATGGAACTTTTATCAGATTTCACAGTGCATTGGCGTGTAATCCATGAAAGATGCTGTCTTGCGTGTGGGGCATGCAGTGTGCCACTAAACACTACCGTTTAATGTGATTAATTTTAATTTATTTTCCACCATTTACCTTGGTAAACACGTAAAGTTGTTTACATGCAAAACAGAGGAGGATGCAGAGTAAAACAACAAAAATGTCATAAGATAACAAAGAAAGACAGACAAAAGATATTTACATATTGAGAGATGTGATCTGTATCTTTAAAAAAATGATCTGATTACACCGAGAGAATCATTAGATAAAAGCGAGTTTAAATGATACTGTGTTTTTTTAAACCCTAAGAGGCCCTGATTGTAAAGGTTGAGTGTAAGAAGTTATCGGTCAAATCTTAAAGTCACTCAGGCAGAAAGAAGACAAGGATGGGGTGGTGTTTTCCAGTTTCCACATTTTGCATGAAGCTACAGCTAATCCGTTACCGCATCTGTAAACATATACGCCAGATAGACTTTAATATGTAGTGGCAGCTGTTTAACAATGAAACAAACAAATCCCATGATGCTAAGCTACTTCATTACATCGTCAAACCATGTTTTAATTTCCACTGTTTTGATGGAAAGATATCATGTGGAAATTGCACATTTTGCATTGAAATTTTTTAGAACAAAGAAAATAAATGATTTACAAAAATTACAAGAAGACGATTCTATATTGGACAATAAATTCTTAAAGAGCCACTTTGTAGTAACAGCTGATTTCTGAATCTGATTCTCAACTCATCAGTATTTTAGGAATCGGGAAACCCACATTTTGGGATGGTAGATTGCACAAACTACCAACCCAAAGTGTCAGTATTTGATGAGCTGAGAATATTAAGAATATGACCTTTGATTGTGGTACAGGAATATTTGTAGCCCAGTTTTGGCAGAAACAGGGCCAAAACAGTGGCCCCTCGGAGAAAGTAGGTGACTAAAGATAGAGTGGTCGACCACATTAAAGTTGAGAGTCTGAATAAGGAAGTAAGACAGCCTTTGGGGGCCAGGAACCTAACTGTTTCATGAGCATGAGGCAGCACGATGTACAAAGACACCCCCTGGACACGACAGTAGTATGTCGCCGGAACTTTACCCGAATCCAACGCTTGATGCTGAGTGCCAAGCAGGGAGGCATTAGGGACCTTTTTTTGTTGTCTTTGATATAACTAGGCTGGGGATTGAACCCTGACCTCCCAGTCTCAGGGCGCTGTTAGCACAAGGCCGCTGAGCAGGTCGGAGATTGAATTAAGCAGAATTAAAACTGAAAGTTCAATTAAAAAACAGTTTCCAGATCCAGAAGCAAGCAAAGCTGTCGTGGTGACAAAAGCAGTGTAGCTGCTATAAACAATAAAAGAAGTAAGCCAGTTAGAAGACGACATTTTCTTCCCCAAAATGTTTGATAAAAATATCTTAATGCATTTTAAAAGTATTATGTCGTGCAGCCACGAGTTTCAGATTTCTTAAAATTACTCAACAGATTATTTTGAATAAGAAGAAAATTTCTTGTCCATCTTAGCAAAGTAATATTCTTACAGTTAAGTTGAACATCTGTGACCTTCAGTAACAGCAAAGATCCTGTATTTAATGTGTTCAAGCTAAGATTTAATCACTTCACTTATTCTCAGTTTTGAAAATATTTATGACTGAACCTCAGAAATTTTTGTTTTTATAGCACCTAATTTTCATATGTGGCTGGCAGATGAAGATAAACATTAAATGTGATAAACAAATGTGAGCATTTAACACTGCAATCACAGTGGTCACATAAATCACCATTAGAGCATCATGTACGTTTCAGAGAGTGCAGTCATTTGTCATCAGAGCTGCACATTAAAGCATTATATTATGATGAGTGCAATTGCCCAGTTAACTTTATATAAGAGGGTAATCCACTACATGGAGAGCACAAGTATCGCTGAACCGACGGCTGAAATGACTTCAGATAGAAGAACAAATAGACTGTATGAACTTTGCACCATCATTGAGCTGATGATAATAAAGACTGGCAACTTCAAGTTGAGGAGTACTTTTCAGATAAATTCAAGGATTTCTATGAGTGGCAGAACGGCATCATTACTTTGTGCAGGCGAGGCAGCGCTGGTCATTCTGACCTCTTCTTTATTTCCTCATAATGGCTCGAAGAAAAGTAAGAAGTTCTCCATCCTCCCAACTTTTTCTATGTGTTACCATTTCAAGGTCAGAATGAAAAGACTTGCCTTAAAGTTAATATTTACTCATCCATTGCTGAGAAACAGACTTAAAGATATATTGTTTAACATTTGTTTTCAGTCTCTGAAAGGCTTTTTTTTTTAAATTTAAATTCCGTCATTTTATGAAATAAAAAAGAGCTAAAAAAGTGAAAATCCTCAGAAAAAAAATTATTTGTCCACATTATGCATTTTAATGCTATTATAACCTAGAACAAAAGGACATTTTCTCTATTCGGTAAACGGGTTCATTAAAAACAAAAGCAAAAAACATCTTATAAAAGAATATATATGGTGAATTATTTATGTGCCAGCAACGTCCACTTGGATTAAAGGATGAACTGATTTAAGTGGTCAAATTTAAAGGGCAAGGTCACTGGGATGCCATGTCTGAATGTCCATCTCTGGATTGCTTGGACAAATTTTCATTACATTTGACATGAGCATCCACTTGGCCTCAAGAATCAACTGGTTAGAATTCAGTGGTCTAAGGTCAAAGATCCCCATGACCTCACAAAACACCATTTATCCATTATTCACAAATTCATATGCTACTTATGACAACTTGACTTAATTTAATATCCAAAAGGTCAAAGGTCAGTTTCTCAGTATTCTATAAAAACTATTTTCTGGCTTTTATTCAGTGTCATAACTCAGGAACAGAAGGGGAGAGTGTTCCCTTATTTCTCATTTGGTCAGATACTGAAGTGGTGACACTGATCTCATCTCAAACTCTGCTGATTGTTCAGCTCTTATGTGCTGCCGGGTTAAAGATGTTTGTGAAGTGTCTGTGAATTTGTAGCTGCAGCAACATTCATATTTGAAGCATTGTAGTCACAGCAAACTCACTGGTTTTGCTGATATTAAGCTTCAGGTTATTGATGTTGCACCTTGGGATGAAGCTCTGTATGTTTCTCACTGGAGATTTTTCACTGAACTTATGCATGTTGATAAAGTGATAGTTTCCATTGTGCCGAAAGCTGCACTTGACTTATTCCTGTAGGCTCCAAAGTGGAGCACTGGGCCGCACTACACGCAGTTGATGGACTTGGTTTTGGGAAGTTTTCTCAGGTTCTCCCACGTCATTCAGTTTGTTTCCTTTTTTTTTTTGGCTTTGCCCTGAACTGAAAAGATGCACTTAAAACACTTTTAGTAAATTCCTTTAAGGTATTCACAACATACATTGTACGAGTCTGGATGACGCAGATGCAAACTTCAACTTGGCCGATCCGCAGAGACAACCGCCAGCAATGCAGTCCTAGTTTGATTCATTAATTGTGTATTTATTACCCATTAACACCTTAAATATAAACATTTTCTTAAGAATCATGTTAAGGGCTCCAGAGGCAAGATTTTACCAAATTACCTGAACAAAAATTATATGTTACATGCTTCCATTGACGATCTCGTCTTATTTTGTAATTACGACAAAGAGTCTGTTCAGGACCGTGATTTAATTTGCCACAATGTTTAATGGGCATTTTCATTTTACATACATCAGATACACTCACTTTTTCAAATTTGAATCTTAAAACAGATTAGAGGGCAGCTGAGTTACTGATCCATGTGTCCCTACGTGACATTATAGTAACTTGCAAAGTCAACAGAAAGGTGTTGATAATGTCTATATATAAAACGAGGGTTACGCGTCCAGTGTAAAACCAGCAGTGAGGACAGTCCTGCTGCAGTGCTTCAGCCGTTTGCTATTATTTTATGAGTCCCATGTGAGCCTGAAGGGTGTGAGAGAGGAGACAGATTCTGAAAGCCCTAATTAAGCAAAGGGAAATGAGAGTGCCGAGATCCCCGGCCTGGGACAAGACACAAATCAGGGGATGTCGACAGTGGGCTGCAGGGCAACGGGGCTTGGCAGCAAGGGCCGCTCTCTAGCCTCCAGATAATGACCGTCCCCACTTCTCTGTGGTCCTCGGTTTAACTTTCTTTATAGCTCAGGGTTAAAGGTTGTGAATCTCAATCTCATTATGTGAAACACGAGTCTGTGAATTTAGGCGTTTTGTCTTATTTGCACATAAAGAGCTAATTAGTGTTTTTTAAGTAGCTCGGTAGTGCTGGTGGAGAGGCAGATGTGTTTGTTTCGCACAGCTGAGGGAAAGACAAGCCTGAAGAGTACGCAAGAGTTTTAACTCATAGTACTTAATCTTGAGTGGAGAGTTTTTTGGAAGGTGTGCAAACATTAAGGAGTACATTTTGTCTTTCTTTGGCGGGAATGATTCCCGATTTAGAGGTGCAGTCCATGTGGGATGTAAAGACTTTTTTCTCTGTTTGGCAATTCAGCATTCACTTACCATTACATCTGAGTGGATAATAAATGCTTTCAGGACACCTGGCGCCGAAGCTGCGACTGTCTGGTCTCTTGGGCTTGTTTCTGACTGAGAATAGAAAGACCTTGGAGTACAAAGACAACAGGCTAGATTATGTGAGTACACAGGAAGGTCTCCCAACATTGTTGTGTTAATCAGGTTAGCCGGCACAGACTCAAGGCAGGACAGATGCTAGGCAAAGGGCAATGGGGTTATGTTATCCTGATTAGAGGACGCTTCGGGGGGTTTTGTGAATCTCGTTTTTCTACCTCGGCGTCGCCTTGCAGAGGAAGCACTGCCATCGGTTCTTTTCTCGCTCAGTCTGCTGGCTTTTTCTCTGCATCTCTCCAGCATTGACGGGAACTGGTGGCTTAGTCTGCTCTTTTTTTATTGAACAGGGCACGTTTCTTTTCCTGTTATCAACCACCTACACACATAGACGTGAGTCGCTGGAGAGTATTTTGATTTTTCTTCTTGTGCATCCACCCAGGTAAATGTGGGGAAAAGTGGATTTATTCCATGTGATATTTTTGCCTTCATTCATATGAGTCTGCTTAACACAAATCTCTCAGTGGCTCATATGCAAACCTCCACCTGTTGTGAATCAGGTATCAGCTGAAACTGCAATAGACACATTCAGCCTAGTTTGTATTTTTTTAGAGTTTTAGCTGGTCTGGCCATCTAAAATGTGACAATATTGTAGTTGTATGTTTTCCACTGCATTGACCATAGTGAATTTTATCTTATGGTAAATAATTAGCATTTCCTGTCATTCAAGTTTAACTTCTAGGTCCAGTGTGTAGGATTTAATGGCATCCACAGATGAAGTTGCAGATTACACTCAGCTGAATACCAATTTGTTTGCCCTTTTGTTCCAAGCATGCGTGCAAATCTACGCTGACTGCAAAACAAGCAAAAAAGCAAAGGCCCTTTTTTAGAGCCAATGTTCAGTTTGTCCACTCCGAGCTACTGTAGAAACATGGTGGACTCTGTGGAGGAGAACCCTCTCCCCCTGTAGATGTCAAAGGTTCATTCTACTGTAATTAAAAAACAACAAAAAAAAGTTGTTTGTTTTTTTTTTAAGAAAAATCTTAAAACAAATCTCCCTAAATCCTTCCCACACTGGACTATTTTAACATGAAGATCAATTTATATTGAGTTTCTTGTGATGCAGTCCCTTTTTTTATGTGTAAATCTCACTACAAGATACACAGTGCACATTTGTTTTACATTATGTCACAGTTTTCCTGGAATTGCTTTCTTTTTTAAAGAAAACAACAGAAGACTATGAATATCTATTAATATTAAAAAAAACACAGGAATAAAAAACCTACATGGAACAAAACATTAGGTGCTATATATGTCTCTGGAGATGGACCTCGCAGATGAAGCAATTTAAAATGATTCAACACTGCAGGCATCCTGGCTGCTTGTTAACTTCTTAAAATGCATCCTTTTTTTGCCTCATTGTGTGGATGTATTCCTGACAGCTGGTGCACAGGGAACACAATGATTTGAGATAACCCAAAGCTAACCATGTTTTTAGGCTTAAAATAAATGATATTCATATATAATGGCATGACTTCATTACTAATCATCCTGACTTTTAAACCTTTTAATATTCATCATTCACATCTGGAGTTGCTCTCTGAACATTTTCTCAGCACACAGAAAATGGCAACATGTATGCAAATGTTAACAGAAAGCATGCTGTCGTGACTCTCGAAGCCCGAGTGCTATAAATAACTAATGCATGTCTCCCGCTCCTTCCAGGATCCTACATGTTGGTGAACTCCTCCCAGCATGCCGTGGGTCACCGTGCACAGCTGCTGCTGCAGACGCTGAGTGAAAATGACACGCACTGCGTCCAATTCAGTTACTTCCTCTACAGCCGTGATGGCCACAGTCCAGGGGCCCTGCGGGCGTATGTGCGAGTGAACGGCGGCCCGCTCGGCAGTCCAGCGTGGAACACGTCGGGGTCTCAAGCCAAGCAGTGGCACCAGGTCGAGCTTGCTGTCAGCACCTTTTGGCCTAATGAATACCAGGTACATTAACTTGTTATCACTTGTTATTCTTATGTGTCAGGATGTAACAAATGATTTTTTTAAACTTAGAATCCCTCATCAAGATGATGGTGCTGGGAGTTTATATAAGCCCTGATGTGTTAATACAGCCCGATGCTTTTCTAATACTAATGACTTAAACAGTCAAGGGAGATTTCATTTTCATGATGAAGACCTGCAGACCCAGTGACTGACATCTTGTACAGCTGAAAAATATTACATAGCAAGGCTCTGGTGCTCACCACTCATTTCAGCCTCAAGGTGAATCTGGTGTTAATTACTTGCATTTGCAATTTAATTAGCATTGATTCCCTCGTGCATGTAGCTAATGTTAGTGCTCCAGGGCCCTGACTGGGACTCTTGTGGGCTTCCTGCTAAAGATTCCACCCACTGAGGCCTGTGCTCCATGTATTCAGCCGACCCCACCGATTTGCCGGCATGTCATGGCCTGCATACAGGAGATGGACATTGACTGGCATCTGCTGGGGGGGGGGCTGATGTGCTTTGGTCTGTAGATGGCACGGTCAGGTGAGCATGAGGGAGATCCATCTATTAATCCAATTTCTTTTTTCTGCAAACTCTGCTGAGCTGTCAAAAAGCAATTAAGTTGAGTAGTGTGCATTTTATCAAGAACTGTCAATCCCTTCTGACTTAATTAAATTCTGCTCAGCCCTGCAGGATCTGACCTTCACTTTATAAATAATAGTCCTTTGTACAAACAGGTGGGCAGATACAGGGCGACAACGTTCCAGCAACTTTATATGAGCTGAAAATCAGGTAAAGTTTATGAGTGACAAGAACAAACAGACATACAGTACACATGAAGAAACATCTTTGAAAAAGTTCTATTGTTTTGGTTCATCTATAAGGAGATACGGTACACAACTGATCTTCAACTGGCAGCCCGCAGGCCACATCTGGCCCACGAAAGCTTCTCATCCTGCCTACAGAATACTGAATTCAGAAAATGCGTCTTACGTTGCACACCAGTTGAAGATGCTCAATTTGTCCGGAGAGTGATCATTGGTTGACTTTCCCACCCCTGAGAAAAGGCTCTAATTCATAGCCCACCTGTTGTAAAGATAGTACTATAATTTTATTACTGTTGAGATAATTATTCCCCAACTCCATCCTCTCTGCTTAATAGACCCACCCACCATCAGCTCAGCTCAGAGACGGGCTGTCCCCTGATGCAGAGATAACTCCAGGGACGTCGGAGTATCACTTAACTTGTCTATTCGACTCAAGAGGCGTCATTTTTATTTTCGTCAGCCAGCTGTTGTATCGAGTATTGAATAAATAGTTTTAGTTGCTCTGGGGGATCCTGGGGAGAAGCTGTTGTTAAGATAATAACACTTTCACTGATAGTTGAACTTTTTTGTATTGAACAGACTTCTTCCCTAGTGGAGGTCTGAGAGCATTTTCTAATTAAGTATCTGGGTTTCATTGTGGATTTTCCATGTTTTTTAGGAGTCTGTTTATGCTGATAACAACTAATTAAATTAACATAAATTTAGCAATAAAGTGGAAATATTAAACAATAATAGACTAATTAGCTCTAAATAAATGTTTTATTGTTTTGTTTTTTATAATCCGGCCCCCGCGTGTCTGCTCAGAAAAATTCTGAATTTTAAATATTGTTTAGAGAAATTTTGGATAATACACTTTCTCACTTTCTTTCTCAGAGTTAGATTATCAGATTGATGCACACTTTAAATATAAAGCTAGCACCAGGAAGCATAGCTTAGCATAAAGACTGGAGGAAACAGCTAGCCTTGCTCTTTCCAAAGTTGAAAAGAAGGTCTACCAAAAACTCTAAAGCTCACGTTGTTTCCAACTTGTTAATCTGTACAAAAGCTAAAAATCTTTTTTTTTTTTTTGAATTGTAGTTTCACAGAGGGTTTTGTGCTGGACTTTTTCTTGTACTTCCTAGAGTCTGGTTGTCTCTGTGAGATTTCCGGGCAGCCATTTTTGTGTGGATTATAAACAAAGTAGATCCACTGTCTTAACTAGTAAACTCTGGAGGTGGAAACAGGATCCTTAGTTTCCAGCCCATAAGCAAAGCAGAGCTAATCACTTCTTGGCTCCTGCTTTATATCTAGTGTCCAGTCATAAAAGTGGTGTAGATCTTCTCCTCTAAATCTTCACAAGAAAGTGAATAAGCAAATTTACTGTTTATTTTTCATTGATATATATTTCAAATGAGAATATAGACAAGCCTTTTTTTTTTTTTAGAAATGCCTTTGAAATTAGCCTTCTGTGGGGAAAACTCATTAAGTTACACATGTTTTGGCTCTCTTTATATTATTTTTTTTAATGTCATCTCTGTAGTTACAAATCAGTGTATAAGAGGAGCACAAGCTACAAGTGCTACTGCCAGTTGGCACCATTGCAGACAGGCCAGCAAAGACCCGCCAGAGAAAATGTTCATCAGCTCAGCGTAAAACAAATAATTAATGGAGTTCTCAGTGTGAATCATTACTTTTACATTGCTTGTATTCAATGTATTAAATAGCTGTTGCTCCTGGCTGAATGTTTAACAATGAGTGAGCTGAAAGCGGTCGAGTGTCTTGCTGAGCAGCGCTTCACTGCTGATGGATGCACTGAGAGCAAAGCTGTGATCTCTGTTATAAAACAGACTCTCTAACTACCATTCAGCCCAATCATCACATCAGGACAGATAAGTCATAGAAACAGTAATAGCATGTTTTTTCCTGCCTTGTCTCTCCATGTCAGGTGCTATTGAAGTTTTCTG
>JAPZDX010000024.1:16233641-16248905 GCA_029783625.1 Naso annulatus
AGCATACTTACAGTTTTTTCCAGATCTTTTAACTGTATCATCATCACATTAATGATAACTTTTGATAGTTTGTGATATATCTTAACTTCAAGGCTAACAAGCCTAGAACATTAGCACCCCTCCCTGTGTACCATTAGATGTGAAAATGTGACCTAAACTTCCTTGGATACCATAAAAATGCAGCCTTATCCCCCTCTGTGTGTGTGTGTGCGTGTTTGCAAATGTGCTCCCTTGTGACAAATCAGCCAACTTGCTGTTTGATGTGGATGACTGTTTTGAAAAAGTGTACATACACGCATATTTGTGGTGTGTGAAACAAACTCCATCTTCTCTGCCTCAAACATGTCTTGTCTCTCTGCATCCTCCTCATCATGTGTCCTAATCCAAATCCAAACTACTAAAGTCTCTCGCCACTGGTGCAACTTCTGGCAGCTCATGAGTCAGAGCCGCCACCCCCCAAGTGTGACATCAGTCATTCCCCTGCTTCTCACAGCCTGCCTAAACGTACCACTATAAGACATAAACCCAAAACAAAGTGCTAATGCTAAAACTTGATCGTAACACCTAGGTAGACCACGACATTTGATTGAAATCTTGAGATTAGATAATTTCTGGACTTAAAGATCTTAGCTCCCAGACCTTCTTTCTTTCAAAGAAACAAGTCTTGTTTTTGTTTCGGGGCTGAAACTCAATAATCACACTAGCACAGATTCAAAACACTTTTAAAACCCAAGTTCATCATATAGCACAGAAAATTAAGGGTAAGAAGTTACTACTATCTGGCTTGATATAATTTATTTTAAAGAGTGATGAATTTGAGAAGGATTTTGCAGAAAATATATTTAATATTCCTTGAAGTGCATGTTTCCTCGGGGGAGTTTGAAAACATAATAAAAAATGGAGACGATGTTCATCCCGTCTAAATTCAGCTGACTGACTTTGAGAAGAATGAGCTCCAGTCTTGCGTAACCTATTTCAGCTACGTCTGCGTGTAAACACAGACATAACACATTTAAAGTTGCTTGAAGGATATATGGTAGTTTGTGTGTGTGTGTGTGTGTGGTGGCCTCAGTAAAAATCAGGACCCAGTGATAGGAACCATGTTGTAATCATTTGGCCGAAGGATTATGAGAAACAATAATTCAAAGCCGGCCTTCGATCAAACGTGTGCATGGAAGACTGTCCTTGGAGCTGCAAAAACAAACATCACCCCTGTGTCTCATAACTCTCTCACTATTCTCTCACTATTACTGAGGACGGTGATTTCATATTGATTAGGTTTCATGAGAGCCCACTGCTCCTCCAGCTTACTCCTCCGTAGGGCGTTGTGCAGCCATGTCCTCCCTTGAGTCTCGTGGCCCTGTGCGAGCTGCGTTATCTGCTGTTATGGCTTCACAGCAGCCTGCGCTCTGAATGTAGAGTGAGGCTCATGATTCAGCCGCCACATTGTGCACTTCCTGATAAAGCTATTATTTCTCTTGGCCCTGCGGACTGAGGAATAACTTATCCACCTTTCTATTTTTATGTCTCTGTCTTTCCCTCATTTCTCTCATTGTGTTGCTTTTTGTTGTGGGTCAGCAGATGTGCAACGATGTGTCGATGAGGTTATTTGTAATTAATGCATCTGTCACTGATTGGGGACATGAGCGGTAAAACTCACTTAGTCCTCAATGTTCTTTTGAAAATGGCTCCTACAATCAGCTTTGATCACGTTATAGTCGGCACTGGTTATGAATTACAGTAAATCTGCTCATCATGTGTTCATGTTCACTTCACTTTCGCAGGTTCTGATCGAGGCGACAGTTTCCAGGGAGCGGCGAGGCTACATTGCCATAGATGACATCATGGTGCTCAATTACCCCTGCTGTAAGTTCCACTTCTGACAATGATTTGCAGTTACAGAGTGTGCTGGAGGAGGAAAAGGTTTATTGGTTTCTATGCATGAACTTAAATATGGTAAGGGAAAGCGTAATGGCTGATCCACCTTTTGTGTCAATGCTGCAGGTTTTCCTGAGGCTTCCTGCGGCAGTGCTGTTAAAACACTGTGACACCCAAATGTCAACACAGCCGTCCCCTTGAAAACACACCTGCCGATGTGCCTCTGGCCTTGTTTGACAGCCAAATGTATTTGTTAATCAGTGAAATGTTTTATTCTCTCTCTCTCTGGCCTGATTGAAATTTAGGCGTAGCTTTTTGTACTGACTCTCTTTGTACAGAGGGGTTTTTTCCCATCAAGCACTAGATTTCAAAGCTTTTTGAAAATGCCTTCTGCTCAGGGTTTTTTGCAACTGATGGCTCCCTGCAGCAGAGAACTTTTTGTGTCAGTGGTGGAAAGTGAGGGTAGTGGTTCAATGTGTTGTCAGCCCCTGAGGACCATGTGTAAAACATGTTCAATAAGCCCTCACGGCTTAATACTTGGGTAAAGTCTCTCAGTGCCACTTGCACAATCCCTGTACAGCCCACTGCTGAACACAAGGACTCGCAGCACATTTAACACTCAAAGTCCACACTGCTTTAAGTGACTTATGTAACTGACACGAGCTTGAAGGACATTCTTCTCTCATGAGGATTCAGTGATATGTCCCTGTCGACATTAATACATCCGCTATTGTCATTATGACAAGGTTTGGAGTTGCACTTTTTAGGCATTTCACTGAGGATACCAGCGCCAATAACGCCAACAGACTGGATGGTAATCCTACAGTATGCATACCACCCCAGTCAGTCACCCTGTTTCTCCCAGAGACAGCAGATGGCAACCTCTGAATGCTCCCACTGCGGCCATTAAATAATTAAGACTCTCATCAAGACCTTATGATGTGGCACACGGCCAACCTGTATCACTTGGCAGCAAACAGTGCGAGGAAAGAGGGAATGAAAAACCAAAGAGAAGTGTAGCATAGTGAAAAGTTAAATAAAAAACGTTCCTTTTTGTGAATTCTGGATAAAGCGTGGTTGACATTTCTGTTTTATTCTCCTGAGCCCTAGTCTTTGACTCCAAAACCAGTGTTGCACTCCAATGAAGTATTTATCACGCTAAAGAGTCCTGAGGATAAGATCTGACACATTTAGCTGTGTAACACCACACTTCCTGCCAACTTTAGGGTCTTTTTTTCTCCTCACACTCATTTCGGTGTTTGTTTATTTCTGGCTCTCAGGCATGAATTATGAATTAACCTCAGGAAGGAGAGTCACTCAAATAAAACATGGCCACCTGTGGGGTGCAGATGTGAGCACTCTCCCCTCACCACGCACACAAGCAACATCAACAAGTCGTCATCTCCCCCTTCTGCTAGATAGCAGCACATCGTTGTGCGAAAACAAGTCGAAGATGTGTGGGATCCAAACATTTGCTTCTCCCTGATGTTTCAGCTTCAATGTTGCTCCGCTGTCTCGTCCTGTCAATCATCCAGAGTGACATGTCGACTTACCCTACCCCATTTCTCAGAGATGGCAGGCAGTGCTGCCGGAGTTCACCCAGTGATTTGCCTCTGCAGGGGTCTGGTTTTCACTGCTCTATTGTTAATGATGGAGTTGGGTGAGAGGGCTACTCCCACACACTTACTTGTTGGCAGCTTGGCACGGCATGCTGGGATGGTATTAGTCAAAATGTGCAGGACTGATGTTTACTCTGAGGCTTTCCCTCTGCAGATATACGCCCACATTCTGCTCATCTATGGATTCCTTCTAATCAGTTTGTTGGCATCTTATATGATAATGGACACTGAGTGACCCTCTAAAGACACGCTTTACATTTAAACAAACTGGTATACACTGTTTGTCTCATTAAAACTGCGTATTTTACTTTTTTAAAATTCTAATGTTGACTTACGAGGAACTGTGGGCAGAAATATACAAACGGGAAAAACAAGCACTAACTAAAAGAATCAGAAGTTGACGAAAGAGTTGAAAAAAGTGCCGTTTTAAACTTCTACCTGTGAAAGTCTGTTGCTGTGCCATGTTATTGTTGTTTTTTGTGATGTTGAAATAATCATGAGCAAACGTTGAACAAAACTAGCTGTTCTCTTGAAAGCAGAAATGCCTGAAGTCCTGTCTATGTACTATAACAACCAAAAATCCTCGATTTAGAAAAAAAAAAGTAGCCTGACTGCTATTGTGAATGGTTGAAAGGTAACAGAGTCTTTGATCTTCCTGTGTGTCTCTCCTGTCTGTCTCTTTAGATAAGGCGCCGCACTTCTCCAGGCTAGGAGATGAGGAGGTCAACGCCGGGCAAAACGCTACCTTTCAGTGTGTTGCTGCTGGACGAGCGTCAGAGGCTGAGAAGTTCCTGCTGGAGGTCAGTGGTTTGATGGTGGAGTTGAAAGCTGAAACAACCTGTGTACCTGGCTTAGATGTGTGGGAGCGAGTTGTATTTATACCTCCAAAACAGAGTGAAAGGAAAACTGTTTTTGGTACATCTCACAGTTGACTGACTTGTTTATTTTAGAGGTATTTCAGGTTATGGATAGAATATGAAACAAGGGGCACAGACATGGGCCAGGCACCTCATACAAAGAAGTGGTGAATGGACTGCATTTAGCATTCACCCATTCATAGGCTAATGGCTGGGGGCTCTATGGGTTCAAGTGCCAACCCGCTCATCAAGACCTGAAACACACTTACACAGCGTTGGAAGAGCCATCGGAGCAATCGGGGTCTAGTGTCTTGCCTAAGGACACTTCAACATGCAGACAGGAACGGTCGAGCATCAAACCATCGACCTCCTGATGAGTGGAAAACCCGCTTTCACTCCTTAGCCGCAGCCGTCCATAGAAGCAAAACACCAGACTGAAAAAGATACAAAGCTTCGTGATAGCGCTGTCTCTCTTTGTAGTTGTAGTTGTGGTTACTGATACCTGATGCTTCAGCCGAGTCATTAACTTGAACACCCACAGTGTGTAACTGAACCCTCATCATACATAACTACAATTTTATTAAATAAGGTTTGCAGACAGAGTGATACATGTGAGGCTGTGAGGGCCATGAAGGCCTTGGCTCCCCCTCACTTCACTGTCTTTGAAAAGTTACACTGCTTTTGATAGAGTTCTCGTGTTTTGTTCACCATCTCCTGTTGTTATTCAGATCATGGTTCTGTGCTTCAGATATCTTTTCATAGCTCTGTGAAGGTCGGTTGGTCCATACAGTCCTTACCTCTGGTGATAATAACTATGCAGCATTCAAATCCCCCTCTTTATGTAGCCTTGATTAAAGTACCAAACGTCATCGTGCTTTTCATCTCACACTGCAATTACCGCGCAGCCACACATTCACTTTCTTTGCCAACATCCTACCCCCACTACAGCCAGTGTTAATCAGGACTGACCTCAGCTAAACCTACTGTAATGTTTGACACTGGGAAATGTGTGATTTATGCAACTGAAACGTCCTCATTCCCACCTCTCTGGACGCTTTATCAAACCACCCGTTTGGTCACAACACAAGGATGAAGACAAATGCTTTGGGTAATTAGCTGGCATAAACCATACAGGCGCCGGCTGTAATGAGATCTGTAGGCCACCGGGTGCTCTTTCCCTGCCTCTCCTCTACCTTTTACTGTCCTCCTCACCATCTTTCTGTCTGCTTCACATGTCCGTTTGAGCTATTTCCTTCATATAAACTCATATCACTGGTGTTTTCTGTTGTTGTGCCCTTTTGTGTTCATTGTGTCTGCTGGACCAGCTGCGGCACAGTCTTGGCTGCCAGATTAACAGATCGTTTTGTCGTTTCCTCGCCAATTAGTCACAGCCAGATTGTTTACATAACATGAAGCGATCTCATGCTTATTTAATTTATCCTGGTTTCACCTGCCTCCTGTCTGTGATCCACAGGCTGGTAGTGAAAAAGGAGATTTAAAAGATACAGAGAGATATGCTGCAATGTATGATGGAGATTTCCTGCGGTCAGAAGATTTGTTGCATGCTTAACCCCAAACAGCGGATGTGTGTTTATATGTTTGTTTGCGAAGGCGCGCCCTGAGGTTTGTGTGGTCTGTGGGTTTCTTGAAGCCCTTAATCAGAACTACAGCAGAACCCAGAGGTCTCTTTGTTAATCCCAGCATCCTGTCATGCTTCGGTTTCTGCTAAAACTGCCATAAAAAGGACAAGTATCAAGATTCATGTCCTCTATTTCACACAGCGAGAATGGCCTATGAACATGTGAAAAAATGTCAGAGTGAATGTGTTTTGTTGAGACTATGTGAACTTGACGGATGCTAGTGGTTTTAATGGGGTGGAACAATGTGAGAAATGCCTGTCACAGTGCAACAGCAGCGTGCATCAACATTCGTTTGAATCACCTTTGTCTTTGAAATTTTTTTTTTCTTCTTCACTATTTCTCTTTGTTTCTCTCTCTCCTTCCCAACTCACATTTGTTTATGTTCTGTGTCTGCTCTCAGAGCCATTTTTACCACCTTCCTTTTTTTTTTTTTGCACCAAAACACAAAGTCTACATGCTGCTATTTATCCGTGAGCCCTATTTACTAAACTGATTAAACATCAATGCATTAAAGCCCATCTGCCTCTCAAATCCAACAACTGAGCAGTTAATGTTTTGGTTCGATAAAGTCGCACACTGAGGACACTGAAGATGTAGACGGACTGAATTAAGAGATTGCGTTCCTGACATGTATTTCCCCCGAAATCAGTATTATTTTAACGAGATTTCATTTGTTTTTATTAAAGCCTGTCTGATTGTCATACTGTGTGATTAAATCAGAGAGATGCTGTTGCCGTTTTAATGAAATTGTGCACAACAGGACAATCCTTCTTTTTAATCACGCAGCTCTAATAAGAACTGACCCAGATAGTAATAATTTAAATGTGTTTCTGTTACATTATTAGCTCAGCGTCCTGGGAGTTCACCGGGCATTAACTGCACACAAGGTCTGCAGTGGGTAGCAGTTAATGAGTGTTTATGTTTCTGTGTTAAAAAGGAGGGTAAATGTTGTACGCACCTGGATGTTTTGAATAAAGAATACATGAATGTATGCAGCATACAAAATTACCACAGTAAATAATGTTTATATAATTAACCTATTGTTGACACATTATATAACCAAGAAAGAAAGGAAGAAAAAAAAAATAAAAAAATAAAACAACATTGGCTTGTAGCTTGGAACATTAATTCTAACTTACTAATACAAATATTTATCATAACACAAATAACAGTTACATGCACTAACAATTCTGATGAGAGATCTTATTTAAAACTCAATACTTAATGGTAAAATCCATGTCGTACAGAAAAGCACATTAACAATACATATGCGATACAATACATACATATTGTGATACCAACGAACAACATGAAGGTCCTTTTTTGTACAAGTTTAATAACCATTATTTGACAGGCAGTTGTTTTAGTTATTAACTGTAATAATCCATCTGAAGGCTTCCGTAACATAAAGATACTGTCAGCGATTCTAATCAAAGCCATATATCTAAATTTATTCAATATCTCCTCGCAGTCGGCCAGCGGGGTAAAAAACAAAAACAACAGTGTTCCTATGCAGCCATTGCTGTGTAAATGGGAAAGAAGCTTTTTCAGCCAATTAGCAACAGAGGAGCAAAGTAGACTCAGACCTTTGCCTCTTTCTTCTCACTTCTGGCCGTTGTCTTCTTTCCATGACATTACACACAAAGAACAGAACTACACCATGATAGCAAATAAACAAAAAAATAAATCTGAGATGGTATGTAAATGTTTAACTCGCCACAGCAGACCTCGCATTCTTTACCTTAGAGTGATATGTCGGTGTAATGTGACATACTGAGGTTAACCTAGCCTCAGACATTACGGATTCCACCATCTTTCTCTTTTTGTCAGCTAGCTGTTGTCAGCCTGCCTGCAATGCACATCAGTGACATCGGGAGATGGAGAAGAAGCAGTCAAAGGAGGGATATATATGGGTGGTTTCTGACTGTAAATATCAACAGTCTTTCTGCAGAATCGCTCAATCCACGTCTGAAGAAGCACTCTGCTAGTGTTACACATACAGCAAAGATCAGTTTACTAGACATGTTGAGTACTTTTAAGCATTTAAAAAACAGTTGTGTAATGTTTCCTGTTACCTTGAAGTTTGACGTGAAAAGCTGGACAGGCATAGAGTTTGAATGGTTTGGGCATTTGCCAGGCAGTGAGGAGATTGACTACAGACTACATACAGACTTTTGTGTGTGGGACCGGCTTACGCAAGTTTGATAAATACCGATTTTTTTGTACCTTTTCTACGCAATGTTGATAAATGAAGCCCCAGGATCTGGGAGCTTGCCTTAAACTTAAGATATCTTTGCCTCTGCTGCTTTAAGTGTAACAAATATATATTTTCTCTATAACTGTGTGTGTGTGTGTGTGTACAAGAAGCCTGTTTCAATTGCACATGACACACTGTATGAGATGACATGTACCTGTGTGTGCCTGTGTCTGTGTGTAAGAGAGGGGACACGATGACCCGTTCTGTTTTCTCTGACCCTGTCCTTTTCCTGCTTTCCAGAGACACAATGGGGACATTTTAACAAAGGCGTCTGTCAAGCACTTGAGTCACCGGCGGTTTGTGGTATCCTTCCAGCTAGACAGCGTCCAGCGAGCAGACCAAGACCTTTACCGCTGTGTCACTCAGTCCCCCAGGGGCTCCGGGGTCTCAAACTTTGCTGAACTTGTCGTAAAAGGTAAAAGCTATCTTTTCTGTGTCTCTCATTGTTCTCTTTTGCTTGTCTTTTTTTTTTTTTTAAATTTCAACCAGCAGTTTTCAAGCTGTTCCTATGACAACATGATAATTTCCACTTCCTGGTCACAGTAGATTACCGCATGTGGTTCAAATGAGGATCGAAAATGAAGCTGATCGTAACAAGCAGTGATAGCCGCTAGTGGGTACACATTTTCAAATTACCCATAGGACATCACTGTGTATTATGATGGGAAATCATCAACACCGATTTCAAAACTGATTTTCATAACTCTCCTTCACTGCAAATTGCATGGTGCTCGAAACACATGAAGGCTCTTTGGATTCGGCAAATACAATCTCCCTGACATGTGTTGTTTTCTGAGCTGGAGTTGTCACACAGGCTGCCATACTCAGCTCTTCAGCTCTCTGTCAAAAAGCTGTTCACTTGACTTGGACTCCTGCAGCCCCTGTCATATCATGTACCGCAGATTGTGACCTCACTCCCATTACTCACTGCAACCCCACAGCCTGACACCACTTTGACAGCATCGTAATGACATGGCTGCGGGATGGTTGGATGGCATAACAAACTTCAGCCCTCAGCAAAAGGAAGATGAGAAGGGGAAGAAAGGATATGAAAGATTCCCAGTCGTCTTGTCCTCTACTGAACGCTGCTGCTGTCATTACCTTATTTTTGAAATATCGATATTGGTCTGTCCATCACTTTAGTTAGACTGAAATAGCTTAACAACTGTGTAATGGATTGACATGAAATTTTGCACAGAGATTCATTCTTATTCTCATGATGATATATCCTAATAATTTTGGTGATCCCTTGACTTTCCTGTAGCACCTGTGGCAGGTTGATATTTGCAGTTATTTGTGAAATGTCTCAATGGGTTTTCGATGTTTTTTTTTTTCTTTTTTAATTAAATTAAATTAAATTTGGTACAGATATTCATGTATCCCTCAGAATGAAATAAACTTTTAAACTTTACCTCCAGCGCTGTTATCATTTTAAGAATTCTGTTTGCCGAATACTTTGTTTTATGACCTGGTACCTGCCAAGCTAACTTCAGCTGTATGTTGTTTTTAGCACTAATGAGCAAATGTTAACATGCTAACAAAACATGGTGATCATTATAGTTATAGTTTTTTGTTTATTTGTTTATTTATTTATTTTTGGTATTAAATGTAAGCATGCTCACAAGCATGATTCTAATGCTAACCTTAGCTGTACTGTGATTTTAGCACTAATTAGCAAATGTAAGCATGCTAACAAAACATGCTATTTGTTATACAAACCCTTAGCTCTACTTTGGTTTGAAGTAGGCCTGTTAGCTAATTAGCAAATGTAAGCATGCCAGCAAAAATTATAATTATTATACTAAACTCTGCTGTACCTTATTTTCAATATCAAATATAAGCATGCGAGCAAAATACAGCAATTATTTGACCTTAGCAGGTTACCATTGTCCTTGTGAGCATGTTAGCTTACTGACGATAGTTTGTGACAGCCTCACAGAGCTGCTAGCATGGGTTTAGACGCATTTTGTTAAAGCATGAAATAAATCCCTTTGAGTCATATGGAAGCATGGACTCGGTTTTGTATTGTGATTCAGGCTGATTGCTACAGAACAGAATGGAGCCCCTTATGCCAAAATGCTACTAAACCCTCACACCAGCAGATGCCAGTAAATGAGGAGTCAGTGAATGCACACAGAGAAGGCCATGAAATCCCGTTTAGTGTGTTCACACTCTCAGCAAAAAAATACCATTTTATCCTCATTTGTCGCTTTCCTTACTTTTTTAAAATCAGGACAAAGATGCTATTTTTGGCGCTGCTCATTCTGGGCCACGAGTAAGCTATTGTAGATGTGATGGCCGGCTGTAGGTCATCTTCAAGTCAACTGACTGTAACTGAATAATTTTTTTTCACAAGAACTAAGTTGAGTCCTTAATGAGACTTTCATAAATCCCTTTTCCCACTCTGCCCTTCTAAGAAGAGTCTAATCATCCCCTTAATGAGCTGAATCCACTCATTGGAAGACTTTGGATTGCATGCAGGAATCATGATGAATCTCTCTTATTGCCTCATAGAGGACAGCAATATGTCCACATATTGAATAAAACATTTTCAGCTTCATCCTCAGGGTATTGTGTATCTCTGGTTTGTGTTGTGACCTCGACGTTGCTTTATTTTGATCCTGAGCTCATTTGAAGATGTGTTTTCAGGGATTTGCAGCCAGTTAAAGCATAAATCTCAGCACTGAAAAATCCTTAATTAAACAGAAAGTATCACTGAGAGCAATGTTTAGTTTGAGAATAGCTCTGCACACAGAGGGAAACAATGAAAAAGATCATTTATGCTGAGAAAAGACTAAGTGTAAAATAAACAAAACAAATGAAAAGAAAAACTCCAATGCTGTGAACTCTGAGAGAAATGAGTTGTTTTAAATTAGGCCCCGCCGGCTGCTTACCTGTGGCCTAAATTTGGCCCTTTAATATGGATGCAGTCCTTGACAGCCCAAGGATGAGCTGCTGCAGGCTAAGTCAAGGCAAAGGCAAGCAGTACAGAGCAGAGGTGAGGTGCTGGTAATGTTGAAAGCCCATGGAAAGAAGGGCTATAAAAGACAGAGGCGCCTCTGTGGAATGGAAGATTAGTCACAGTCACAGATCTAACTCTGATCTTTTCTCATGCTTTGTCCTCATTTCTTTTGCATTCCCTTCCCTCCCTCACACCGTTGCCCGTGTAATTGTTCAGTGGCTTGAATCTGCCAGTAAGTGACATTTGACCAGTGGGCTTTGGAATTAATCTTTGGTTTGGCAGTCTCTACCGACATTGAAGTAGCGTCTCCCCTTTCATCGTGTTGACCAGCTGTAAGGACAGAACACTCAGTTAGAGAAAAAGATGAACCAGACTTAATCCTTCACTTACAAAGATCATACACATCCAGCGTGCTGCATGCACAGCTGTTTTTCCACTCACTATTTTTCTAAAATGCAGCAAGGCTCTGAATGCCTCGTTCATAGCTATGACTAATCTGCTATTTGCGCCCCGTTTGACCTGTTAACATCCTGCGGTCTCTAGAGACTCATTTAGGACTCAGTTGGTTCAACATAATGAGAAATCAGTTTGAATCCAACTGATTAATAAAATGCATACCATGACTTAACCTCCCTAGTATGTGCAGCAACACTTTCTGCCTGCCAGAAAATGCTTTGGCCAATGCAATCGTGTAACGAAAAATACTGCTTTTTGTTTCCTCTCTCAGTACCTCCATCCCCCATCGCACCACCCCAGCTGTTGCGTGCCGGCTCCACTTACCTGATCATACAGCTCAACACCAACTCAATCCTGGGAGATGGCCCCATAATCAGGAAGGAGATTGAGTACCGCGCCAGCCAGTCTCCGTGGTCAGAGGTGCATGGAGTCAACATGGTCACCTACAAGCTGTGGCACCTGGATCCAGACACAGAGTATCACATCAGTGTGCTGCTGACTCGGCCAGGAGAGGGGGGAACCGGCCCACCTGGACCGCCTCTGGTTAGCAGGACCAAGTGTGCAGGTGAGCTTTGGTCCTGGTGGTTCCTAATCGTTTGGCTTATCACCTCTTAAATGAAGCACTGTTGTGTCAGGTTATAGTCTTAGTGTTGCATCAGTGTGATGATTATTATTATGTTTTTCAGTTTTACAGATTTTTGGGGTGTCTGAAAGAGGTGAAAGTAACAGTTGTTTCACAGGAAAATAAAATAAAAAAAAAAGGACTCAAATAAAAACTGAATTTTGTGTGACAAAAATGCGTCTTTTTCCTTCTCATGCCTCTAATTATCTTGTGACCCCACAGACTCAGCGTGAGAACCGCTGTGTTGTGCTTTAGGTCATGTAGCTTCCTTTGATCGCTGGTTATGTTAGATAATAGAGCTCAGCGTTTAAATACAGAAGAGTTCTACCATAACTATAATCATCAACTTCGTGCTCATTCAAACTCTTGCTGCATTAAAAACACACCACAAAGCTTTTATCTTTATGTCTTTTAAACTACATTATAGAGCATTCTTTGTTTTATCGCATACATCCTTCCTATTGCAGCAATTTGTAGCTGTATTTGAACCTAGGAGAATGATGTCATGTTTTTAGAGATAACAGGCTATAACATTGTTTTCACTCTGTTTCCATTTGGGTTTTGTTGTTTTTCTATCTTTTTCTTTTCCGGACAACAATAGTCCTCTGAAAGGACCCACTATAGAATCTTTTCTGCTTGAAAGGAAAAATGTGTCTACCTTTCAGGTGATGCAGTGTCACAGAGGAGTAGAGGGGAATGCAGTTTGTTGAGCAACTGGCTGTTTGGTAGAAATCAGGACATTGCTCTGTGAACCACAAAGCTGCTCTCTGATTTTATAAATTTCATAAGCACCATTTCATCCAGATTAATATAATACCTTTATGTCTTCTTTTCACTTAATTAAAGATCCACAGCTCAAAGTCCTGATGCCCAACAGCCTCTCACCAGAACTTCAGAGAGTCTGACATGATGGGGCTTCATCTGTCACGATAATCTGCTGAAATTCAATCAGAGAGGAACTGATAGACAAGTTCCAACCCAGTCGCTGCATATACTTATCTCATGAAAAAAGGAGCGTTTGCTATCGCTGACGTTCTCTGAACTCAGGAGCTGAGGAGACTGAATGGAGGACTTTCTTGCTGCCAGCATGGAAATATTGGTTTGACTGTTAAAGATAACAGCGGGCTGATGACAGAAACTAGCTAGAGCAGGCATCTTTGGTATCTGCTGAACAAGGGAGAGTGTTTATTTGGCAAACAAACAGATAATTTGTTGGTGGTGGTTGTGGAGAGCAATCGCAATACAAACATTACACGCTACACTTACAGATATAAATTCCATGAAACCAATATAGTGTGCTTGTTATGATATTCAGAGATTGGATATTCATTTGTCCGTCACTTCTTCTTAAACCATGGTTACAATTTATTTAACAGTTAAATGCACATTTAAGTTAGTTATTATTAATTCTCTTTTGGCATTCAGATGAAAGTTTTTCTCCTGTCTTTTGAATTTTTTTTTATTTGAGCATTTTGTACTGCCTACTCACATCTGTGCACAACACAGACTGTGAAAAAACATGGACGAAGTCTCTGTGACATCACCCATAGGTTTCAGCCGTAGAGAAGCTTCGAGTAGAGGCTGCGGCTGTTACCATCTTGGCAGTGCCTCTCTCCCCCTCGCTCTTGGCTAATCCAAAATGGGCACAGAGAGTGTGGGTGGAGCAAAGACAAGTATGTTAGTGCAGTTAAGTGCATAGAAAGCCATTTTATTTGTCTGATATTTGCATGAAAAGTCATCCAAAAAGCATCAACACCTCAAACACGCCCGAGAAGTGAAGATCAGTGACTTGAATTGGCTTTGGTGATAGGCAGCCATATTTTTTATTATCCATAACTTTAAACCTTATTCTAATTGCAATGAGTGAGTTATATAACAGTTCATCCTTGTTGCAGTTTTCATTACCGGAATTAACTGTAGAGACAAAAAAAATCTTTTTGAATCATCCTGTAAACATGTTTATTTTAAACATTTAGACATTTTTTAAATGGGCTATTAAAACTGACCAACCTTTGGAGGGAGCCTCAAGTGGCCATTTTTGCAGCTGCAGTTTTTGGCACTTCATGCTGCCTCCATTTTTCAGCAGCGGAGATTGCCGCTTGGTGCACCCCTGTCGTCTATCTCTGTGCAGACACAGAACACCCAGGAGATGAGCAGGACACCAGCGGGCCACACCCATACTTACTTTTAAATATATGTACACATTTACAGCACAAAGAGCACTGTGTTGACGCAGATGCACCCGAAGAGATGCAGGCATTCATCACTGCTGCCTGCATCTGCAATGTGGGCGCAGCACTCACAGGCGCATGATATGCAGTGCTTTGTGTTACCCAAAGGCAGTCTGTGGATCTGTGACTTCCATGGTCATCACTCTTTTCTATGCCCAACGGCCTCTTCCTGCCACACACCATCCCTCACATATCTCTCTACCCTGCTCCAGTAGAGCCTCCCTGGCCTCCTCTCCAATGACATATTAAAGCTACTCTCCTCTCCCAACAGCAGAAGACACCCCTCATTCATCAGACACATTGAGTGAGCTCACAGCACTCCCTCCTCAATCCCCTCACCCCCGGCCCCAACTCAAGAGACGCCGCAAATTCACAATAAAAAAGTTAGGAAAAAAAAAAAGTCGATAGCAAAAGACGAAGGATTGTAGGAAAGGCTGGTCCGTGGGAGTAGCTAGTTGTGTGGGAGAGAGGGTAGTTTTTCACTGTGAGAGAGTAAAACATTGAGAATGAGTAAAATGAATCTGTGAGAAGTGAAGCGAAAGGGGATTCAAAGTGTATAGAAATTGCCTTTTACTGTTACTGGTATCGGTGTTTGTGAAAGTCACTAAGCTTGGCCTTTAATGATGTATTTACATTTCAACCACTGTGACATTAGCTTGTTCAACCGTGGGATAAGTAATACTGCTCTGTTTGCTGAGCTGTTGAGCAGGGCTCATAGATTCAGTACTAGTTCAATACAGAG
>JAPZDX010000024.1:16248913-16280336 GCA_029783625.1 Naso annulatus
AATAGGTGAAATTAATTTTGCCAGTCAGTTGTGTTTCGACCCTGTAACTGCAAAGCTGTGAGTGACTGATAGTTGAATTAGCTTATTTGTCGTGCAGCTGCATCTGAGTGACTCCTGCGTGACTTGATCAGTGTTCACTGTTCTTATCTGGGTGGTGTTGATGCGACACACATTTTACAGTAAGCTGCAACGATGGAAACTCCTCCACCTGGTGTGTTTCACCTTCTTGACCCTGCAGGAGAGTCTAATCACCACCTGGTTCCCAGAGCACCCCTAACCCAGCCTTCAAACCATCTGGACTACACCACCCCTACTGACCCCACATTCCACCACTGAATCCTCATTGTCCTCAATTGCTGTTGGCCTGATTAGGTTTAAGCAGGAGGAAATGGACAGTAAGGTTGTTGTGGTGATTTCAGAGAGGTGGTAACTATCCAGGGAACAGAGGGGATATTTGGATCGTCGCTGTATTTAGGAGGAAAGTGAATTTCCTCTCCAGAAGCTGTGTCTTGTCACTGTGACTAATCTCACTCGTCCATGGTCATGCTGAATATTTCCCTCCTGCCCAGACATGCCGGCTATGGCTTTACCGTGCGCACACACACACACACACCCTCGCAGAACCGAGCTGTCCTCGTGAGGGTGCTGTAAAACTAATGGCCGTGAATGTGAACATGGTCTCCGCCTGGCTCTGATGGCCATCCAGGTGTGCTTGATGAGCCATTGCTGTGATTATCAGCACGGTGCATTAGCACAGCTTGAAGCCCCTCAAGTAAATCACAGAGGAGAGGCGTGCATTTGTACTGCAGGTGGTCCCCAAACTACGTTAATGGGCTTCCACCTGCTGCTGGGTCACCGAACCTTCTGGAAAGCCCCTGTCCATGATGCTCTTGGTCTGTTAGAGGGAGCCAACACCAGAGCCTGACTAAAATTAGGCACATTAGGCACACAAGTGCTTTGCCTTTCTTGGCATGTCGTTAATCTTGTCCTCCATTCTGAGTCAGAATTTGTATGTTCACATTTGGGGTATTTGAATTCATGTGGGCTTGTGTTTTTGCTTGCACATGGGTACAGGCGTGCACGTCTGTGTAAATTTTGCTTTTCCACCTGACACAGTCGGTCCAGATCACCTCCACGGATGCATGCAGTCTAAGGCAACTCTGCTCTGTCCTGCTGCTGTCCCATGTTGCAGTTTTTGGGGAGATAATAAACCAGAACCTGTCAGATCCACTCTTACTTCCAATCTCCAAGGATCAACATGGTGCTCTGGGCTTTGGGCCATGTTTGGGCGGCTGCAGTTTACACGCCACAGGGTGCCAGAGAATGGATGCCCGTGGCATTCAGACAAATAAGACGAGGCAAAGGGAAGGGGCTGGCACAAATGTCCACTTTGAGAAAACCCACAATGAGCACACTGTGGCCTCTTTGGCGGCACTTTCATCAACTCAGCAGTTAAATGCCTCTCTTTATTTAGCTTTCAGACTGTGCAGACTATCAATTGCACCATTAAGACAATCCTCAGTCACACTGAACAATGGAACATTAGCAATCCTGGGTGCAGTCTACTACTTTGCTATTTCTCTGGTCACCCATTTATCTGCCGTCACATTAGTCTGCATGAGCTTCAGATCAATGCTCTGGACATCTTTCCATCCAGAGAAATTACAAGAGAAATCTAGTGACTGCAGAGGCCCTCAGTGTAAAATGAAAGTGTTTTAAAATCTAACTTTACAAGAATTACTCTACCACTGGCAGTAATGAATGAATAAGACGATTCGGTGAAGGTCTATTGTATCCAATAATGCCTGCATACTTTATGTGTGTTTGAACATGAGTACATGCATACTAAAATGGAAGAAAACGAAGGAAGAGGGAGAGGACAGAAGAGATAAAAAAAGGGAGTGATAAAGACATTGGCCAGAATAATTATTTTTTACACAGCAAATGTGTGCAAATCTCTGTGTTAGTGTGTCCTTGTGCAACTGCAAAGCACCTTTCAAATCCATTTTCCTAGATAATTCTTGTTTTAGTGCATTAGCTGCTGCTCAGTGATGCATTAGCCGCCTTATTTAACTTCCCTACACTAATCTTGTGCTGCAGCGAGAATCCCACTGAGTGTGCAAGTCAGTGAAGGAATGAAGACCTTGGCCAGTAACCTCAAACTCCTCTGATCTTTCCCTGTACCCCATATCTCTGCTGTCATTCCCTGCCTCCCTGGCTCATTACTCAACGTGCCCTATTAAAAGGATATAACCATACAATACTTTATATAGTGTATTGCTTGATAAAAAAGACATCGATTGTTAATAATGGCCTCAGATAAATGCCTCTATTGATACTGAGGATGTCCTTGGCTTCATTCAGCCTCTCTTCAGTTTCGGACGTTCCTGTGAACACTGGCTGGTCTGTGCGTCCGTGTACAGAGGCTCTCTGTATCTTTGAGCCAGCCATGACACTTGAGGAGGATATCAAAGACAGAGCTGTTGTTCTTTTAGTCTGAGTCAGAGAGAATCAGGGTTAACCCAGCAGTGACCAGAAATAACTTGATGCCTTCTAAAAATACGTGACAGGCCATTGCGATGACCCAGCAGTAAAAGTGACCAGCGGAAGTGAGTGCCCTTGTGTGGCACTGTGTGTTTATGTGTGTGTGGATTAAGCTGCAGGGCAAAGAAGTATAACTACTGGATAGTCAATTTGCTCTGCGACATGGAGGCGGGAGGGTGGGACTGCGACAGCAACCCGCAGCCTGTCCGATTAATTAGCGCAATTGGCATGAGTTCCTGAGCTGCCATGGAGGATGTGGGTGTGTTGTGCTGGCAGCTTAATTTTGACCTCCATGGTGTGGTGGTGCAATACGGTGGCATGTAGGAAGGCAGAACTGCCAGGGTAGTCCTGGGACATCTGTGACACTGTCCTTTGCTGAGAGTCCTGTCTGAAATCAAATATTTCACAATAAAACAGAGTTATCTGAGTTTTCATTTTGAAAATCCAGTATTGTGCCTTTGGAGTTCCTTTAATGACATTGCTTGTTTTTACCAATGCATCTTTGCTTTCTTTATAACTGAATTTTCTTCTTTATCTTCCTCTCTCCCTCCCAGAGCCCATGCGTGCGTTGCGGGGCCTCGTGGCCACAGATATCCAGCCCAGGCAGTTGTCCCTGCAGTGGGAGAATCTGGCTTTCAACCTGACACGCTGCCACACCTACTCAGTGTCCCTGTGCTATCGCTACACCACGGCGGGGGGCGGCGGAGGCCACAACACCACTGTGCGTGAGTGCCTGGCAGTGGAACACAACGCCTCACGCTTCACGCTGCGTGATCTGCCACCCTACCATGGCGTCCACGTCCGTCTGTCACTGGCCAACCCGGAGGGGAAGAAAGAGGGCAGAGAGGTCACGTTCCAGACCGAGGAGGACAGTAAGTCTCTGGAGGAGGTTACAGCAAAGATAGTATGGAAACACAAACAAACAAACAAACAAAAAGATTAGAAAGTGGTAAACATGTTGAGATAAACTTCCACTTATATGTTAATATGCATTTCCCTGTTTATTTGGCACACCTAGGTTAGCATAATGCAGTATTATACAACAATAAGTCCTCACTTCAGGAGGTGCTGATTAAAACATTCTGCAGATGTTTTTTTTTTCTTTTTTTTAACGAGCCTAACGTTTAATGATATAAGTGGAATGGACAAAATATTGACCTGTTAGTGTAAAGCAATACAATTTAACAGCAGCCAGAACTGCAGACTCCGTAATGACCATAAAGTTAAATCAACACCTCTAAAAAACAGTTTCAAAAATGACTTTATAACCCTCATAAAAATAGACCTTATTGCAGCGCTCTTGTATTAGACTGCGCTAATATTAGAAATGTACATCTAATAAACTTGTAACAGAGAGTATTTACGCATCACTTTACTGCTTTTAGTAGCTGCTTTTTATCAAATTTTGTCAAAAAATCAATTTTGTATGACAGGAACTTGATCACTGTGCACTGAATTTTCTAAATTATTTAACATTTTGTGACCACAACAACATATGGTGTCTACCACTGTAAATGAGGGCAGAGCTGTTCTCTATTATTTAAAAATGTGAAATGCACGACTATCCTACACCGGCATGTGCATATTAGTTTCTTAACTTGTAATTTAGTGACACCAGGGATCAGCATTGTCATATCTCTGATCACATGGATTACTAGAGATAGCTTTTATGGAGGAGTGGAAAATCTGAAATTTACCAGATTGTCTCAAATTGTTTAGCTATTCTCATTTTAAATGTTTGAAAGGAGACTTTCCAGACCTGAAACTGCCCATAACTCGAACTTTACAGTCACATTTAGCTTACACTCTGATGTCCATTGAGTGCAGCACATGAAGTAACAACATACAATTTTATGTATCAGTCAGTTTTAGTTCACATGATGATTTCTGCTTAATCTTTCAAAACCTTCAACAGAAAAGGTAACCATCTGATCAGGGCTGAATCTGCAAACAAAATATCCTTTTCATTTCCACATGAAAATAACATAAAAGAGAAAATATTTTGTCTAAGACTCTGGCAACCTTGAGATAGGATTTTATGCTTATTTCTTATCTTCTATTATTCTTTTGTGCTGTAGCACGTCGTCTGCATGGTGGCTGAGGGGGAGAAATCAGTTTTGCCATAAAAAAAATCAAAACAAACAGTACAGAGTTCTACAAAACATAGAGAATGATAAAAAGAGATCAAGAGAGTGGGAAAGCAAAAGAGAGGGTTTTTTTTTTAAGTGTTCAAAGATTAATAAATGTATATGTGCATACAGTAGGCCGACACGTCGATTATGAATGCTTTTTTCCAAAAGCCTTAATAGGCAACTCGGTCCTCCAGTCTAACTCAGTTCAAAAATAACAGTCTACTCAGCTGTTTGACTCTTGCTTTAGCCTCAGGCCTCAATCTCACATAACAGTCTTTCTCTGTACAGTGCTCAAACAAACCACGGGCACTCAGGCTGCAGCCAAATGTGCCGACCCCACCCCCCAAAAAAACCCTGTCTAATATTGATTTTTCAGGCATTCATAGTCTTGTCACTGCCATTCAGAAGTTTAACAGCAAGGATCTGACATTTCCATCAATATATTTCAACTATGACTGACGACTGATGCAAAATTAAAACATCATGATTATCTTTTCTTCTCTTGTCTGTGATGTGGTTACATAATTGTCTGCCTGCTGCTCTGTGGCTGTCTAAGTGTCTCATGTGGTGCGTTGTTCTGAGCCCCTGTGACATTCATTTCTGTGATATTGACAGGAAAGGCTCACTGAGGGTTTAGCGCCTCAATTTCCCCAACAAATGTTTGTTCTGACTATTTCTTATAGTTCCCGGAGGCATAGCACCAGAGTCACTTACCTTCACCCCGCTGGATGACATGATCTTCCTGAAGTGGGAAGAACCTGTCGAGCCCAATGGCCTTATTACCCAATATGAGGTGAGTCTTGAGTGAAACCTGTTAGCTTTGTTTGTTTTAATTCTTAGCTTAGCTTACATACTGGGCAGGCTAGGCTAATGTTAGATTTATGTCATAACCAGTATAATTTACTTTTAATATATTAAAAAAATGGCTTTAAAGAAAAGACTAGCAGCTATAGCTAGGTGATATTGTATAAGGACTTTGGCTGGAGTTAGTGGAGTGTGAACTTTCCCGAATTCTCTGACGAGCAAACAAGAGCTGCTAACGTTAACCCAAAGTTTGATATAGTTACAGTGGGTTAACTAGAACTTGCTTGAAAATGCTTCACAGTGGATGTGCTACCTTTTTTCTCCCTTTACACTGAGGGCACACAGTTTGAAAAAGCACTGGGTTACTGTTGGATCTAAGTGTTGGGCTCATTGGCTCTTTGGACTCATAAATCAAGTAATACAATTACCTTACTTATTAGTCCATGCCAAAAATAATTTGTTACATTACTCTTTACATTACTTTCCCTTACATTCCACAAGGTTGGTAATTTCATCCTTTTTCTTGAATATTCAGACCTCACATGTGCGACTGTGATGCACGGCTAAAGCCCTTTTCTCACTGGATAAGTATTACCTGAGGGCCTGAGGTAATTTGTAATAATTGCGTTGGACATCTGTGACCTTAATCCTGTCCAAATATGCCGTGTCCATTATTTGTAAAGCAAAATTCCACCAACTACTACTGATCATATTTCACCGAACACAAAGGCCCTGTGATAATATTAGTTCGACGTGAACCGACATAACTTTTGACTTGGGGTTGCATTTCTTTTTATACAACTTTTCCTGTCACTAGACTACTGAGCAATGATGAAATTTGATTGTGGCTCATAACACTTTGAACAGTGGCCATTAGCTGCACTGTCAGATTGACGATATTGACGTTTAAAGATGAGAGAGATGGTAGTGAGCAACTTTTCAGGTTCAGCTGGTTGTGAGGCAAGTGTGCAGGGACCGTTTAAAAAGTGCAGCCATGGGAAACTTTAATAACTTCACCCTTGTGCAGTGTGGTGTCACCAAATTTACTCCAAGTGGAAAATTAAAAAAAAAATACTTATCTTCCTGATGTGAGAAGTGATTTTAGAGAGACTACACTGCATGAGGCTAAAGTCATTTAATATTTATGCTGTTTGGTGTTGCACTTTGTGGACATTTCTTGCACACATGCCTGACTGCACATGAAGATCAGTGAATTCGTTCAGCTCTTTTGGAGGAAAAACAGATTGCAGTGTATTGTCTATCTTGAAAGAAAGACAACGTGCAAAAGTAATGTTGTAACGAGTTATTTCATTTTGTGTAACTGTAATATTATTACTGAAATTCTTTTGTTAACATCTCCGCCAACACCAGCACTGCAATTGGTACTAGCCTTGCAGCTAAACTTGAAGCAGTAGAAACACAGAAAGCTCTTTTATCCCTTCCTTTGACTCGACTTTGTGTTTTTTGTTTTTTGAAAGGCTATAAAGAAACAGACAGACTCTCCCAAGTATACTGCTTCAAATGTGGAAAAAATCCAGAGCTTGACAGGCCTGCTATGCCTAGCTACTGTTGCTAAGCTATGAATGTTCAATTGCTGGTTCTGTTTTTCATTTGAATAAAAAACTTGTCTTACCTGTAAAAAGTCCATTAGAAGGGGAAAAAAATGAATAAATCTGAAAATCTGAACCCTATGACAACGGGGAAGTACAGGTGATATTTTTGGTTGTCATGGCTTTATGAACAGCCTTACCTGTAGGCCAAATTTGTGTCCTGTACTCAGCACGTACTGTAGCAAGCACACTGAGTAGCACTTAAAATATTTATTGCAGGGCAAAGATGATACCAAGAAAAAAAAAAAAATTTCTGGCCTCTAACATTGGCACAGTTCAGATGTGTGCTTAATCACGAAACCACTCTGCTTTGTTTTATATTCTTCTTTGCCCAACCCTTCAGTACATGGTGCACTGTGCCTAATTTAATGAAAATAACAGCAATGCCTGGATGCGCTTTCACTGACCTTGTGTACCACGAAATGCTGGTCTTGTGCCATTAAAATGGAGCCCTGTGTCATTAATAGATAACTCACATGCATCTGTTGTGCTGTAGGCCTCATGTTCAGCAGGATAATGATTTTGGATTTGCTGTATACCTCCTGTCTGTCTATCCTCAAGCCTTCTTTTCTTGGCTTCTCTTGCAATGTTGCCTCAAGGATATTATTAAATAGGATTTGTGGTTTGACATATATAGTGGAGGCTGCACAGGATTTTTTACTCTGTAGTGTGTTGATCTCCCTCAGCTGATGGGTAAAGCTGTACACAGAGCTGAAGAAATCCGCTTCATTTCTCTCAGATTAAACCATTGACCACGCTGCCTGAGCCCATCGACTTCCATGTTGTCCCGCAGACCCTCCTCACTGCTCTATGCATCGTAAGGGATCTTTTATGTCTGCCTTTGTAGAGGCAACACAGACGTCTGGATGGCTCGTGATTCTGTCTTCATATTGAGGACAGTAGGCAATCCCCCTTGTTAGCAAAATGACTAAAATGCAACCCCCCCCGAAACTGCCATCTCCCCTCTCCACCTCCTAGCAGCAGAGAGAATGCAGAGGCAAAGGATTCAATACATTTGTTATTGCCTCTTTTTTCTCAGTCCTATGCCTGTGGCAGTTTTGTCTTGGATCCCAAAAAAACTCTAAAATGTATACTATAAGTAGCTCAACTCTTAACTGTAAAGTAGCTGATATTCTCTGTAAAATAGTGTCACATTGATCAAAGTGACAGGGAGGAAGGTGCTGTCACAGAAGTGGATCACAGAGGCACACTGCTTCTTATTGCATTTCTATATCATTCCTATGATACGCCTATTTATTTATTTATTTATTTTTTTCATGCAGTAGCACCTGTGCTGCTGGAAATAGACCCCTGAACTAAGCCACCACTGTAATAAGCTGCAGTTAGCACAGTAGTTCTCAGACTAGGGTGCTGGTGGCCCCCTGAAATGGCATAGAGCCCCTGCAGGTGCGGCATAGATGAGCATGGGGGTATGCCAAATGCTAAGGAGGCATGAGTGTGAATTAAGCTGTTGTAATAATCAGCAACCACTTCTGTTTGACTTGAGTGGCATCATAAGTGTGTGTGGCGTGCACCTTTGTGTGTAATACACATGTATGAGCATATACAGGTCGTAGTGAGTTTGTGTTCCTTTATAAAGCTCTAATATAGGCCCATAATTGCTCACCCTTGTCTGGTTGCAGTAAGATCCTCTCATTTAGCTCTTCACTATTTCAAGGGTATAAGCAGAAATTCTCATGAAAGCCCCATGCAGACAAGACAGAACTCCTCTAGAAAAAAAAACTTAGAGATAAGCTGAAATGCCTTTTTCCAGAGTGTCCACTGCCGTATTGTGACTTATTTGCTATTAAAACAATTAAACAACCGGTGAAAGGGCTATAGGGGTGTGACATAAGTTGGAGGAATCTGATTGGAGTGTAGTTGGCAAGTGGACTCCAGTTTCCTCTTAGTGAAGAAATTCGGCATTAGTGAATTATTTGGCGTGATATAACTGGTTGAATTCATCCAGTAATGGCCCGAGTCAATGATTACATCAGGGACCCAGGGTTTTTTTTCACATGACAGACGGAAGTGGCAGACTTTCATATTAAAATACGAAAAAATTCATTTTTTCGTTTTTTTTTTTGTGATTTGACTACAATAACAGGGTTGAAAATGCATTTTTAACTTCAGCTTGACTTCAATAAAAGATTTAATAAGACTTTAATAAAAGATGTCCTCAGTCCTTGGCTTTTGAAACTAAAAGAGAAAATAATAAACCACTCAAAATACTTTTTGAAAAACTTCAGGTCGCTTGTATTACTTTGACTAAACATTGTAATACCAGTCAAGTCCTTCTCATCCAAAACGATTATACTATTGATTTAGAGAGGCACATTTATTTTTGAGTGACGTGAGTCATATCAGTCAAACATTAGAATTACTCCTTATGAAAGAGCCAATCAATGACCTTTTGCTGATCAATATGAAACTGCAAAATGAATTAGAAATACACTGTTACTAGATACATCTCTGGAGCAGATATTGATTGGATTTTAATAGATATATGAGATTATCTTGTTTTTCTTCAACAGATCAGTTACCAGAGTATAGAGTCATCCGATCCAGGCATCAATGTCCCAGGTCCTAGAAGAACTGTGTCCAAGCTTAATAACTAGACCTACCACATGTTCTCCAACCTCCACCCTGGAACGACTTACCTAATCTCCGTTCGAGCTCGCACCGTCAAGGGCTTTGGCCAGACCGCCCTCACTGAAATCACCACCAACATCTCAGGTATTAGCACCTCTGAGTGACTGGATGTTGGGATAGTGTAAAAGCTGCCATGAAAGGTTGTAAAACAGAAATGAAAACAGGCAGCTGCTCCGTGTTTATTCCGCTCCACGTGCCATCGCTGCCTATCACTGATGCAGCATGCAGGTGCAACACTTGAGTTCACCCACTGCTTGCTATAATAAGGATCCAGGGTTTCTCTCTTTTGACCTCAGCATCTTTCTTCTCTCAGAGGCAAAACTACTGCTCCCAAAGTGTAAGAGCTATTTTCCATTGCCTCTCCAAACCAGTGACACCCTGTCATACCCACAGTCCTCGAGACATAAATTAACTCGTAGGGAGTAGAAAAACACCACAAAGGGGACACTGCTATGTGTTGTGTATAAAGAAAGATGCATTGCATTGTTGGGACCTGGATGTCATCTCTGAGAGTCCCAGAGCTTATTACTGGTGATAGAAATCCAGCCTCACTGTGTTTCTGTTTCTTTTTAATGATGCATTTGCGCTTCTTAAGGGATGGGATTACACCTCTTAGGAACGCACAACACAGTCACCCCCACCCTGTCTCACTCACACGTTTACTCACTCCTCTGTCCCCTATCTCTTTACAGAGAGGCCAGGTTTGTTTAATTACAGATTTAGTGCACAGTCACTACTTACTGCCTGTATGTCAGGCATGGCTTCGGCACACCGCCAGACCGCAGATGGAGTCCAAAAGTCTTTGCAGATCATTCTCAACCTCCTCCACTGGCCCACAGTGCAGAACATTCACTTACACTGAGTGTCTCCTAAATCTGCACTGACAGCTAGCAAACACTGAACACCTTTAACAGCTACTACTGTCAGCATCTTCAAGCAATACCCACCGCCGAGTATCCGAGCTTTGCACATTTTCTCATTCCCACGTACTCGCACGCACATGCATCCAGATGTGTGTGCACCGCCGTGGCTGATACACAATCATCCTTCAAACAGACTCTTTGTGGCAGCAGGCGTCAAACCCTCTTATAGTTCTACAAACCGCAACAGACCTTTTATGTCAACAAATAGACATTCAGTTTTCCTTAATGATGTCGGCTCTTTTCTGCTGCGGCATTAGCAAACCGCCTTTTTAATGTGTTAATCATTGATTCCTCATGAATAGTTCGCTCTCCTTCCCTTCACTAATTGACTAAATATTAAAGAGAAATGTGCCAGCACATCTCCAGGGTGGAGCACGACTTTAGCCAAATCCTTTCAAATGAAAAATCCATTCAATGTAGCCTTACTCCCACAACTTTTAATTGGACTCATATTCAACACAACGGGCAGGAAATTCAAACATTGTACAGAATGGGAGGACACAAGGTATTGGTTATATTAGCACTGACATTCGTTTATGTGGAGGAATGGCTCAGTCAGTGTCACGAAACAGTGAGGGGTTGAACGTTTTTATGTAGAAGGAAAAAGACGTAGACTGTGAACTGAATTAAGTGGCCGAAATGAAAGCTGGGTAAGGTAGCGTGTGTATGTGTGTGCATGTGCCTTAATGATGGATGACATGGAGGTGTGTTTCCATTCGTCCTTAGCTCCCACTTTTGATTACGGAGACATGCCGTCCCCCCTCAGCGAGACAGAGAGTACAATTACTGTCCTACTGCGCCCCGCCCAAGGCAGAGGGGCACCTGTCAGGTGAGGATACAACCCTAAATGTACATATATCTTTTTTTATACCATACATAGCTAATGTAGGGTGCACTTACACCCTGTGTCCAGTACATACCAGGTGGTGGTTGAAGAGGAGACAGGGAAGAAAGTGAAGAGGGAGCTGGGTCTTCAGGAGTGTTTTCCATTGCCCATGTCCCACGGTGAGGCACAGGCCCGGGGCACGCCGCATTATTACACTGCCGAGCTGCCGCCCAGCAGCCTCCCAGAAGCCAGTCCCTTCACTGTGGGCGACAACCACACTTACAACGGCTACTGGAACAGCCCTTTGGACCCACGCAAAAGCTACCTTGTCTACTTCCAGGCTATGAGCAACTTTCGAGGGGTAAGTGATGGTTAACTCCCACCAGTGGTGCAGCAGACTTGGCAACCTTTCATGGAAGAGCTGTAGACACAAGTGTTTGGAATAATTCTGAGCCAGTGCTGAGTGATGTTAATGAGTATCTGTATTTACTAATGTTATGGTTGGCGCTGCAGGACAGTTGGCATTGTCTGGGCTCACAACCCTTGAAAGAGTGTTTGTGCTGTGAAAGAGGTTACTGGATGAAAACATGTTGAGCTGGCAATGTAACTACTTGGAAATTATGTATGTTTATACCCATCAGCTTTGATTCTTTGCAAACAAAGCATGTCTGAAACAGAGAATTACTTGCATGCATTACTTACAGCTAGCAAAGCTGTGATTAACTGGAATTACTCAGAGTCAACAACATACTTCATTTGTATTTCTCTTTCAACGCTTTTCCTGTTCCCTTCTTTTTTCGTCCTGTTACCTCATGTGCCTCAATCAGCGGTCCCTTCATTATAGTCCTTATCTAGTGCTCCCATTCTTTATGCACCCAATCAGTTGGGAGTACTTAAAAATTGCTAGTGAGTGGAGACCATGGTAACACAGAAATATGATTCAGGCCTATAGTTTTCTGCATCTGTGTCCATATGATAAACACTTATGTGAATCTTGATTCCACCCCTTGTTAGTTGAGAAGCATTGTTATTTCGTTTTGTTTTGTTTTTTTCATTTCATCGAGCACATGAAGCCCTCCAGTCTCCAGTCATACCCAGAGGACGCCACATTACCTTTTCTAATTCCATTACAGGAAAAGTTGCTACCTGGGTGAGGCAATTACTTAAGGATAATTGGACACAGGTGTAGATGATCAGAGGTAGAAAGCTGCTGCTTAAATACTCACAGACTGTGAAAATGAAGCTGAGTAAAGGCTGCCCAAGGTAACACAGCCCTCTGTGATCGTCAACTGAAAATAAGTACATGCCAACTGGGTTGCGGGTCTGTTTGACTTTTTAAGTCTCGTCTGTGGTTATTTTGTGATCATGTCCCTTTTTTTGCATTGGCCGTGTGTGTGTTATAAAGCCCCATGAACTGAGCTGGATGGCTCATCCCCACCAGCAACATCTTTTTCCAACCCAGTGGAGAAATACACGGAAGTACTGCAGTGTGAGCACTTCACACAACTAGGTTCCTAAGCATGGGATTAGATGGGGGAGGCCTGGCTTTACCGGCGGATGGGATTAGGTTTTGTTTTGCCTGGCAGGGGGCCAGCACCCATGACCCACAATGAGTGGAGCCAGATCGCACAGCCAACACTGTCCCCGGTCTTTCAAACACCGCTGCCCTAGCCTGGAAATACAGTAGCAGCTACTGTCGAAATCTGGGCATCAGCCCTGTGTTTGTGCTGCAGCAGTTAAACAATTCCTCTTGAAGGAACGACAGTGCACACTGCTACCCAAAGAGTTTTATTAAAACAAAATGATGAAATTCACTCCTGTGTTCACTTATTAATTACCCACTTGTTTTAATTCTAGTGCTAATGTTAAGGCATCAGACCTTTGTCAAAGCAAAGAGTTTGTTGTGGGTCTTTTTAAGCACAAGAAGCTAAATAGCTTCAGTCAGTGAAGTGTAGTTGCAGGGGTGCTTACTATGTGCATATAACCAGAACAAGTGTCAGAGCAAGGATATGGCAGCATGACCTGACAATGAGGACTTTAGCAGAAAAAGTGCTAATTGCATGAAGTAATAATATAATAAAAGAGAACACAGCAGTGTTTGCAGCATGTGAGAAGTAACAAATTATGCATTATAGCCCTGATGCCTTTGTTTACCTGTTAATGATAGTAACAACATTACAGAGTTATTATTTTTCACCTCAAACTCTTTTGACGACAGTCGCATCCAAGTGTCAATGTGAGAGTCTGTAAAACTAGAAAGCAGATGTCAAGGTTTGGCTTGTGCATCCTGCACGTACCGGGAAGGTTCGGCAAACTGCTCAATGCATTTTGTGCAATTTTGTATTTTCTTTAGTGTTTTGTCTTCCTGCTTATCCTCTGTGTGCAATTATGCATTGCAGGTCTTTAAATTTTAGCACTGGGCTCATTCTGTCCCAAAAATGTGAGCCAAAACTGAATTTTTGCATCCTAAATTAGATTTTGAGGCATGAATGCATTCGGCTTATGCATCTGCTGTGGGATATATTTATAGTAGTTTCTGGGTTGTATACAGAAGAGGGAAGCATAATTACCTTATGCCCACTCATTGTGGGAGAAGATAAAAAGTGTACCTGCTCTTGAACTAAAATGGTAGCATTTATCTTCTGAGAATGAAACATCAGAAAACAGTCTCATATTTTTTTGAAGTACAGTTGAGGTTAAATGTCATGTTTGGTAGTTGTACAATGTGTTGCACCCTGAACACTTTATTAGAACACAAACTGAATTGCCAGCCAACTTATTTCATCATTTAAGTATACGACACATTAAATCAGGGTGTGCATGCAGTTTGTTTAAGTTTGTGTTTGTCCTGGCTGTCTTTTTGGATGGATAACGTTGCAACTAATCCTCTATAACAGTGGCAGTCATGGGTATACTTTAAACAGTATGGGACCCATAATGTCTGGCATTTACCCATGCTAATTATCTGCAGAGTGGCTATCAAACCTCTCCAATTATTTTGATTGATTCATCTAATGAGGTACTTGAAAGACTTTGGATATAGACTGTCGCTTTGCAGGCCATGGCATAGTCGTTTATAACATCGACTCTAACATCTCTCACCTTCAAACACAACCCCCCCCCTTGCACACACACACTATAAGACCTTTGGTGTGTGTCGTGGCGTTCTGTGTCGTGTGTTGGCATTTGTGCTTTGCGAGCAGCCAGAAGCCCCTCTGGCTTGACTGGCACAACACAGCCAGACGTGTGATGTGTGTCCCGTAATCTAAAGCTTGCCAATTAACTCTTCTGCTGAGGCGGCACACAATTACTCAGATGTGCATGTTACAGAATGTGTTTCTATTCATCAACAAGAGCCTTTTTTTGTGAATTTTTTTTCCCATGAATGAGTCAGTCCCTCAGAAGCTCAAAGTCACCTGCCAATGTTTCTGGAATCACAAAGACTAGACAGGAATTAGGGATGCACTTTCAAACAATTTGAAAAAGATTTTTGTATTTGCAGTATTATCCTTTTAAACTCAAGAGCACCAATAAAAATTAAGCCATCTAAGTGGCCGTGCCGCTTTTCACTTGAAGTGCAGTTTTGCACCCACTTTCAAAAGATATTACACCAAAATATCAGAACACAGAAAATGATTATGGCTGTTAAATTTTGAAAAGAAACATATTCAACAAGGATTTAAAAACTCTGTTTTAGCTACACTACCAGCACAATCTGCAATACTGAATATTGGAGCAACTGTCTGATGTATTTCCACGATTTTCTCCACTGGCGTTCATGATCCATGGTCACAGAGTTCATATTTGTAGTTTAAATTAAATTTCTGTTGTACTGGATTGATTGTTTATTACAATAAAAACACATATTGATATTCTTGTTTTTGAGGAGATCCCTAAACTTTTCCTTGACCACCTTTTTAGTTTGTCAAAAACTTTTCTTTATGACTAAATACCTTCAAAATTAATGACATTTCCATCAACCTCAGCTACAATTTGTGTTTAGCGCCTTTTTTAATTTAACACCCTTATTTTTTCAGCAACAACCAAAACAAACATATATTCAAGTTCCAAACATATAGAGAACCACTTATTTTTTTCCCCAAAACTGGACCTTCTTAACAAAAAAAAAAAAAAGAGCAGGACTTAAACCTTACAAACATGATACTTTAGCAAAACAGAATAACACCAGAACAGAATCACATTTCAGACACAAGCCAAACACACACACAGACACCATCAGGCCGACATTATTACACCCACATTACTAGAGTATGCTGTAATCTATCTCAGCGTTCTGACAGTCAGATCAAAGCACCACTGTGCCTGAGTGCAGTCTTGCTAAGCTGATTGCACGGCTGTAGCCTGCACTGTTAGTACTGTTGTCATGTGGTAAACCCCAACATAACAACACTTTACAGTGCAATGCACAACATTATGAGTAGTTACTGTGGATGAGCGAGAAACAATTAAGTAATGAACTGATAATCGACGGTGCTTAATGTAACAGTTTAGCACCAACTACAGTACAATACATATAGATTTTGAATCAGTACTGTGTCCTGTATGGAATGGCTTGATGACCACATTTTTTAAAGACACATTCAGTCAAGTCAAGAGAGTTAAATCACCCTCTAAAACTCATGTTTGTGACATGTGTGTCATGTATCTCCTTTAAAGGTGCTACTGTACGTGTAACATTTAAGCAACAAATACTCAACACTCAAATACACATTGAGACACAAAACTAGAATTGTACTGAAATTGTTGTTAAAATTTCTTATAGTGTACAGCACCTTTAATAAACATTTACTAACTAGATGTTTTACTTTTACTTCACACTGATTAGCTGTAATGAAAGGTCTGAATATCTGTGTTAAATTTTGTGTTTTGTGTTATTTTCTAGGGAAGGCTAAATCCATCATATATCTTTAATGCAACAATTCACAACAAATGAACCTTCCAACGAAATAGTTTGTTTTTCTGAGAAAGAACATGCACAAAACATCCATATCTGCGGCTTCCGAGAGACACTTGATCGGGCTGATATATGAAAACAAGACTAGAAGGGCGAGTATTATCCACGAATAGTAAACAAAGGTTCCCTCATTTTTTTCCCTGAGCGGCTGGTTTGTGGAAACGAAATGACAGTCATGTTTGTCCATGGTTTAGTGTACTTTCAGCTCAAACCATTGGGTTAAGAGCTTGTTAAAGTGTCTGCCAGCTAGAAATGGATTTTCAATTTTAAAGAAGCAATTTAACTGGAGTTTGAGGAAAGCGCTTTTTGGTAATTTCCGAACGGGCAAATTTGCATAATTGTCCCATAAAGCCCGAATTAGCATCTGTAAATCTTAATTTGATAATGCATCTCCTTCCAGAGGTGGCAGGATGGAATTGGATTACAGTCTTGGATCTCATTAGTGCTGTTTGACAAAGGTCCTTTTCATAACACTGAGATGTCATCAGCTGAAATTTGAATAAAATTAATTCCTTTTCATAGTGGTGCACTGGTCTGAAACCCTCCTCTTAATTATGCCCGCTCCCTCTCAACTCTCATCTTTTCTCCTTCAGCAAGAAACTCCTTCTCAAACGCTTTACCACAGCTTTCAGACTTGACAGAATTTGTAATCTGATGTCGTCACTAGGACTGTTAACTCAGAGGTAATTTGTCCCTTTAGTCTGAATCCTTTTATCTCTGGTTTATCCGTGTCTTCATGATGCGGTCAATAATGCTCATGTGTAGTCATTTAAATATTGAGTCAGAGGGCTGACAGCACTTTGGTTGGAGATGTGTTCCAGGGAATGTAAAAACAAGTAAACAAGTAAAGTGTTACCTCATGTGTTTCCTGTGCATTAGTGAAGTAATGTCACATTTCATGTTCACTCAGAATGTGTTTTTTTGTCAGCTGTGGTCATATTATCAATGTGATGTATGTATGTTCAGCATTTAATGTCATCCACTTTCCTTTTATCGCGCCTCTTTTGTGCAAAATGCAAACCAACACCCTCCCTCCTGATGTCTGTGTTTTCTTTCTCTTCCAGGAATCAAGAATAAACTGTATCCGCATCGCTCGCAAAGGTAATTCAACATGAATATTTCTCCTCCTCTATGAGAACACCGTGACCTTGAATGAATCTGCCTGCATTGCGTCTGAGTGCTTTGGAAAATTGTTTATCTGAGCTCTAAGATGAGAAATTAAGAATGTAATTGTGACAGTATTGTTTAGTTTAGTCTTTGCTGCACAGTTATTCACCTCTCTCTCGAGCACAAAGGTTCAGATCTAAACTAATTTTCTCTGACGGTCTCGGTTGTTTAGCGGTGGGCCTCTGAGAAAAGGGCAACACGGAGGGAGGGATTAGAGGTCAGGCTTTCATCCTGTTTGTTTGGGGGCAGACGCTGAGACACACTGTATCAAAGGCAGTCTCTTTGTTCTCATCAGCAGCCCACTAGATGGCTACATCTGAGGGCTTTGACCTCAGCACAGTCAAAAAGGGTCCTCCAGATCAAAACTTCCAGATGGAGCTACCTTTTCGTATCACTATGAGCAAGGCCTCCCCCCACCCCCCTCCTCTTCTGTACCTCATCTTTTGGATTCAAAGGGACATGTAAAGGGCAGGAAAATTGACTCTAAGTCCTGATGGCAGAAGAGCCCCACTTCCATAGTGCACTGTCAGATCATGGTGAATAAAAGCCATGTATTTATAGTTATCATTGCACCGCAACAGTAAGCAGAGCCTTGCAAGTAAATTGTCTTGGCGGGGTGTCTTTTTTTGGTGAAGGTTTTGCGAGCGAAAAAAAGGGAAGGAGATGAGGCTCTCCTCAAGCGTAAAGCCAAAAGGCAAAGCTGTGTGTCTCACTCCATCTTCCCCTCACAGACACCTGGTTGGGCATTGATTAATTAGACTTTCTCACAGCAGTGGGCTTTCCACTGTGCTCGCCTCTTTTCTTTGCATGTAAGCAAAGAAAAAAAGACAGAAGTGCACTATGGATCTCAAAAAGTCAAAATAATTAAACTTTAACAAATAAGTAAGCAAGATAGTAACAATTAAAATAGAGGGCGCAGACAGGAGGATAGGACAAAAGAAAGAGGAGAGAAAAATACACAATGGAAAGTAGTGATTTCAAAATTGCCAACATTACATCAGCCACATGCGGGATGATGTAACAGAAAAAAATCTTGAAAGGTAAGCTGATAGAAAAAAAAGTCCCGGGTTGATTTCTAATTTCAAGGTGTGACAGGTCAGAGGTTTTTTTTTTTTCTTTTGCTGTTTGTGATCTCCATGATCCCTCTACCATTAACATAGTCGCTGCATCACCGGGCACTAAGCCGTTATTATCAAGCAGCCCATCACAAGCAAAGTGGTAGCAAATGATTCTGGCTTGGATAACAAAGCTGAAGATTACATTTCAACTTCCAGGTGACAGTTTAATTAAGGATCCTCTGGCAGGCTCGACACAACAATAGACTTCCATTTCTCCTCTAAGTGCCAATTTCCACCATCGGGCAGCTGGCAGGTGCATGGATTCATGTGAAAATCTATTTCATGCTCCTGTTTGGCTTAATAGAAATTTCGAGGCTAAATGCGGCAAAACTGCCTTATCTGTCCAAAATGTCAGAAAATGGAAAAAGATTTTTTTTTACCTCCTCATATGCATTTTTATCCAATGGAAAGTATTCCTGTATTACATGTGTAGGTTACACTTTATTTGGGTAGCCTGCCTATAGATAGTTAAATAAGGTTAGGGTTAGGTGAAACAGTTGCTAATATGTTGGTAAAGTTTTACAAATACTCTGTCTATCTATGATCTATTCGTATAAAGTGTTACCCATGTGTACATCTAATTTTAATTGAGGTCACGGCAGAAAATAAACAGCGAGCGCTTGAGTTTGTGGCTGTTTTTTTGCACAGAACAGATTGAGAGTGAGATGGACAGAAGTCTGTGTTGTTACAGTAGCTCAGAGACACAGAGGCATCTTTGGATAGTGTGCGTGAATCATCTTTGATTCACTCTGTCTAAACCCACTACTACCGCTACTACAAAGTAAAGCACACTTTTCAGATGTGACTATACACTGAACAACACAACTAAAAATGTCACATTTTTGGAACAACATGTTACGTAGAGAGAGCCATTCAAAAAGCTGTGTTCTGAGAAGTTTAAGAGGGAACAGTTCCCTTCTGATATTAAGCCAATGACTCATTTTTCCCATTCAGATATGCCAAACGCCACCATCATTGATTAAAACATCCTGCCAAATATGCTTTCATCTTTTTTTTTTTGTGATGAGGGTTCCAAAGCACCCAGAAAGTGCTCATGGCTGCAGATAGTTGGACTTTAACATGGCTCCGTTTTCATTTCCCCCTGCCCCAGATCTGATTCTTCCTCAGCAGGCTGCGAGATAGAGCTCTATCCCCAGGCTTGCTCTGACTTTCTGCAGCTCTCCAGATAGGTTGAGCTGTTCCAGTATGCTCAGAAGGGCTAGTTTTAGGGCTGTCAAGGCCTGGAGGACAAGCTGACACGCACAAGAAAAACTAGATCAGTGGGCCCCTCGAAGAAGACAAAGAAAGGTCCACTGCTCAGCAGCATTTACATAAGTATGAAGCTTTATGCCAGAGAAATGAATAACCTGCTATTATGATAACAACCTTTGCAGTAGCTCACAGACACTGGGGCACCTTGAGTTTATACTGTAGGGATGTGTGGATGACTTGTGACTGGAAAAATAACATATTCAAATCAGCACTGAATAGAAATGCACAATAAATGTTTAGCACATGTAGCGTAGCATACAAATTTGCAACTCATCACAAGGTGTCACTCTATTGTTGCCCTGATAAACAGTGTGTTAAAAAAACAATGTGCTGCAAGCGTTTTTTTTGTACATGATTAGGGTTGTTCTGATACCCATAATAATATTGGTATTAACCTCCAATACTGCCTGAAATGCTGGATTGGGTATCAGCAAATACACAAGTCTATTCACTCATCTGATACCATGTAATTTTGTTTATTTTTTAAAGCACTAGTATATTTGTACTCAGTATCACTGCATTCACAAAGTTCGGATATCTGAATTGCTAATTGGAAAAATGGTTTTGCAGCATCTTTCTACGTGACTGCTGGGTCTTGGAAAGTGAGTTTCCTGTGTGAAGCTGGCATATCTGCAGCTGTTGTGAAAACTGTCACTTCTTCTGCTCCCCTTCATGGCAATCTGTTTGTTTTCCCATCTCTATTCCCTTTCTGTAAACATCAGTAAGAATTTTGAACATTCTAAATAGCTGGTTGCAAGGCTTTTTTGACAACAAAACTTTTATTCTGCGTGCCAGCCAACCATTTTGTTTGTCACAGCACAAGATGTTATTATGTGTCTCTGAGGACTGCAGGTTGGCAGTGTTGGACAACATGGACAATCACTGTCTGCCTTGCTTCAGGCATCACTGCTCTATTTACGTGTCTCTTTCATTTTTGCTGGCTATTTGAAAAGTATGTCTTGAAAATACCACGGTTATTGAAAGGTGGCTTTGGCATTAACAAGACCCTTATAATTCAGTGGATCTCCTTGCAGTATTGAGTAAAAGCAGAGTGAAAGTCTGTATTGTGATGTGAGAAGTCTGTGAGGAAGAAAGTTTTGTGCGCATGAATGATTTATTCCTCAAAGCTGTGAATTTTCTATTTACAATTGCACAAGGGCGCTCTTTGCTTTACATTTTGCTGTGATTTATGTGCACATTTCAACCTCGTTCCTTCATATTCTGTATCTGTATTGTACTTTTATCATGCGCACCTTTGTTTCTGCTTCTAGCGGCCTGCAAAGATCACCGCAAGGCTCTGGAGGTGTCCCAGCACTCTGAGGAGATGGGCCTGATTCTCGGGGTGTGTGCTGGAGGTCTGGTTGTCCTCATCCTGCTGCTGGGCGCTGTCATCATCATCATTAAGAAAGGGTAAACTTCTGCCGACATGTGTTGAGCGCAAAACATGCCTCATTACAGTATGCATTATCACACCGCATCTCCTGCATTGCTTTTCCCTTTATGTTTTGTTTGGGAACAGTTCAGCAGTCGTTTTTTTGTACTTGCTGAACTTTCATAAAGGTCAGGCTTGTTTGGGGAAGATGCTGGACCAACAGCCGGAGCTGCATTGTTTTTGTTCCCTCATGGTGCACCGGAGGGACCAAACAACTCTCATCTGCAGAGCCTGTCTGAGTGTGAAGTATTTAATTAGAGGCGGATGCAATTCAATTAGCCACTTAATTACACATCCCAAGCAGAGGCCTGACCCTTAAATGAGATGATAATTGGGAGGGAAAAGGTGTGCTTTTAGAGATTATTAGCCGATGATCCCACAGGTCTACAGTAGATAATATGCACCTCTGTTTCTGCATTCATTTAGCAGCAGTGGCAGGGCAGCCCAGTTCAAATCTGAAGTAAGGCTTAACCTGCCTTACTTGAGCAAGATTTATTGAAATCTAAAGTGCTTGCAAAGCTAAATAGGAAGTTACTCAGCGTTCCAGCAATCATTATTAAATAGCTGACACAGCGGCTCGGCTAATATTGAATAATGTTGATTTTAAAAGTCACCAGTACTCACCACATCATCGTGGGTTCCTCTTCTAAGCCACCATGAAGTTCGCTCTGAGAGAATTGATTGTTAAATTTGCTGTGACAGGAAACCTTGTGGTCTGGTCCTTGAAGTGTAACACTGAGACATATTCGATAGGAGGAAACACACGTTTTTTTCTGCCTCGCTATGGTTTAGTCTGTCAGCACCTGCTTGGTACTTTTGCATGTGTCATATGGCCACCTGCACATCCAAGCTCATGAGAGGACTGTTCCCATTTTCATTGTAATCAATGCATTCTGCCCTCAGCTGACATTGCTTTCATCTTACATCTCTTCTTTCTCTTGATTTTTTTTCTCCTTCTCCTGCACTCTTTCCAGAAGGGACTACTACTCTTACTATCCGTAAGTGACTCCACCTCTTTGCTTTTCCATCAGTCCATCTATACATGCTTGTGCTCTGGCTGTCAGTCACAATTTGTAAAGGGAAAACAGTAAAACAGTTTGTCTGTGGACATGCCTTTTTTCAACTACTTCTACACTTTTTTCTTGTTATTTTTCCGTGTTATACCTCACTAAACATACAAATTTTTCTCCCCCTTTCTCTGTCTCTGTCCATTCCAATCTCTCCTCTATTGCAAATTCCCCTTCCTTCCTTTTCTTTATCCATTAATAGGAAACCAGTGAACATGAATAAGACACCCATTACCTACCGGCAGGAGAAGAGCCATATGGGCTCCATGGAGCGCAGTTTCACAGACCAGAGCACCCTTCAGGAAGATGAAAGAATGGCCCTTTCCTTCATGGATGCGCACACCTGCGGCACACGCAGTAAGACAAATGCACTGAATCTCACACATACAGTATAATGCACACAAACCTGCCAGCTTAAGACAACTGCACAATGCAATTTCAGACTTGACACACATCATTCCTCACTTTGTAATCTTGTTGTCTGTCGCTCATTCACTCCATAAATGTCTGAATCATTCTGACTGATACAGTAGTTATCATCCCTTGTCAAAAAATATTCTGTGGGATGACTTTGCCTGCGCTATTTACTGCCTACAAGTGAAGCACAAAGATTTTCTCACACGATTGCAAAGAAAGGGAGATTTGCTCAAGTGAACGTAGTAACGACTTTAAATGAAAAGATTTGGGATTCTTGTCAGGACAATTCATCCTGATCTCCTTTTAAATATTGTCAGTCTCACACGGAGAGGAAGACAGATGTGTTTACTCTGAAGTTACACAGATCTTTGTCTGCTCCACACATCATCCAGTACAAACCCAGTGCCACATCTACATGAGATCTATCATGAGGACGTCTTTGCGCTGACAACTCATATCAAAATGACCCACCTGTAACATTTACTGTACTGTATGCATGCCTCTATGTCATATCAAACATATTTTGAAACCCTGAACTGTATGTGCAAGAGTTACAAAACTTGCACGAAGGAACAGTTTGGGTTTTTTTGAAGGTGGGTCGTATGAGAAAGGGGTCAATAGTCAGGGTATAACTTACAGTCGATGACTGTCAGCAGGAAAAGCAACAGGAGCACCAGACTAGGAAGAGAAGTAATGAATAGCCTTGGATGTGACTGTAGCAAAACACATTTCAGCAACCTAAAAAAATCAATATCAGATTGTAAGTGAATGCTATATTTAGAATTATTTTCCTGCTTAATTTGCACTCAGACAGCCCTCTCCAATGGGAAACTGAAGGTGTTATGTTGCTCTCCCCAAAGCCACCTTTTTTCAGAAAAGCAGCCGTTTTATCTGGCAAAACATGGGGTTGGCTGGTCTACCACTGCCTCCATCTTTGGTTTGTTTGTGTTAATGTGTGACTTTCGGGATCAGAACTTACATATTGAAACATTAGAGTCACACAATAATACAAACTATCCAATCAAGGCAACGGTAAAACCACAACTCCTATGTTCTGGTTGGTGACGTCGCCATTTTTGTTGAAGAAGTCTGGTGGCTGTGAAGAGAGCATAAATGGATATAATGGCTTCAGTTTTGTTCTGCAAAAGTGTTGAAAATGTTCTAAATGTAGCCCTCACTTACACTGAAAATGATTTTATTAAGGTATGTACATTACGTTTTACTGCTTCCCCACGCTCAGCAATTCATTGCTTAGCTTTCTACATGAGTACTCTTGCTGCTTCCCCACTGGCCTCCAAACCACTATCTACTGTATGTAATACACTGACTAAAGGTAAGTGCCTCATCTAACACCGCTTCAACAAACCTAAACTGTCTTTAATATTCCATATCATAACACGTCTTGTTCATGAATTTTTTACACTGGAGTCAAACTGACATTGCGATGTGTCTCTGTCTGACACAGGTGATGCTCGTAGTTCAGTGAATGAGGCCAGCAGCCTGCTGGGAAGCTCCCCGAGGCACCAGTGTGGACGTAAAGGCTCTCCCTACCACACAGGGCAGCTCCACCCTGCTGTTCGAGTGGCTGACCTTCTCCAGCACATCAACCAGATGAAGACTGCCGAGGGCTACGGCTTTAAACAGGAGTATGAGGTGAAAAAATGCTACAACACCCTTCTCTTACACTTTGACATAATAGGACAACATAGACTACATGAAGCAATAAAGTATTGCAGCTGGTGCACATGTACCAAGTACCATGGGCGGTTTTAGATCTGCTTTACTCTACAAAAGGTGTTATTGAGAGTCTTACTATTCATGCCGTAATCGTATCCTTAATGGCAAACCTTGAGTGTAAATTTTAGCAGCATGATCATAATTGGTCCATTTGTTCGTACTGTGACATACATTGAGTGAGAGAACTGGAGGCAAGAACACTCAAACTGCAATGATATACATAATCCAATGTCACAGTTGGAGGCTTTTTCATCTTAACTCTCACTTTCATGCTGTAAATGAGAAAGTGGTGTAGCTGCCTTCATGTTTGTGGAACTTGCTGGAAGTTTCTGTCCACACCAAGGTTGCCAGTGATGTTATAGAAAACTCTGTTCCCATGGGAAGAAAGATGCCTCCTACGTACTGTCTACCAAGTTCTATTGAGTGTGTTTTCTAGTTTTCTCTGTAGTATCTGTGGAAACCTAAGGGTCAAGTGGAAGACCTATGACATGTCATTCAGATAGAGTCAAGAGTCAAAGCAGTTTGGCCTGCATTTGCCAGTAATGCACCAGGTCATTGTCTCCATTTAAGTCTCCTCGTATGTATATGAATAATAGGTGCCTCATTGTTACTGTAACGAACTTGTCTAATTTTTAAATCAATTTTTAGACTAAAAGCCTGCAGTTCATCCATCCACCTGCTCTTGCAGCTTGTCATTGAGATGGTATTCCAGGTGCTTCTATTGCAGCTGGAATATACCGTCTTTCAAACATATCCTAGTTCTTTCACAGGGTCTCCTGTCAATCCAGTTTGCCAGTATGACTGTTAAGTTGTGTCCAAATACCTTCTTTATCAATGGCTAAGAGATATCTTCTGGAAGAGCAGCTGCACCACCGTTAACTCCCCCCAAGTTTGTTTGGCTCCTTGCCCTACTTAGGCCAGCCACTGTGTAAAAAAACATTTGTTTAACCTCTTGATTTCATTCTTTCATCTTCTGCTTAGAGCTTGTTGCCCTTGGGGAGGTTGTAGCAAAGACAAAAGACAAAGCTGTGCTGTGTAGGTTAGCTCCCTCTCCAGCACAAAGCGTGGTCCAATGGCTACACTTATGTACTTCCATGCCTGGTTACACTGGGTACTCCTAACATGGTGTAGAAAGCTGGATAGTTAGAAAGTCTGTTGGTGTAGCACCTCAAGAAGTGAAAGCTTTGTTCTTGATTAAGCAACAGTACTTTGTGCCTCGGGGAGGAAGGCAGGTCAGTACCCAGGCTTTTCTCAGCAGGAGAAGTTAACCTTAATTGGCTGCATTGTTGGGAGGCGAAAAGACTATTTTGAGTTTGTTTTAAACCTTATAGACAAACCCTCTGTGCTGCAGGAAGAGCCTGGAAATTCTTGGAGAGTTTGAGCTCATATACTGTACACCAGAGAAGAATGTACACTTTTGAGAGGAAGAGACAATGTCAAGCCCAGCCAGAAACAGTGCAGTCTTTCCTCCTCAAGATCATTTTTAAGCCTGTCATAGATGACTGACAGCCCACTGAAATTGTTTATCCTCTTGGTGGAATTAGAAAAGAAACTCTCAGAATATCTTGTGGGATCTGCTGCGTGGTTGATAAATTAATTTTAATATCCCAAAACAAAATGGATTCACACAATAGTGATTATAAAAGAATGGACAGGAAGAAAAGCTGCTTACAGACATAGTCCAGACATGACAGACACTGAACGCTGGTGAAAGCTCACAGAGCAAGTTTGGAGTGCAACGAGCATACACACAGAACACAACCATGCAACTTTAAGGCCACTGTGGCTTGACCTGTGTGGATGTGATTGTGATCACGTGCCAAAAAAATTGTTTTTATTGGCTATTAATCAGCAGTAAGAAAGAAAATGTGCAGTTACTACATGTTGTGGATAACTGCTTGCCTAGAGAGGCTATGTTGGTTGGGAAGGGTCTTGAGAGTGGTGTGGGAAGCCATCAATCCTCCTCTGACATCATGCATGCGCCCTCCACACCACCCACTGCAATTAATTAGCTGGGTTATAAAGGCATCTGGATCACACTGTTGCTGTGCATAATGAATAAATCATACTCATTTGGGCCCAAAGAAGACTTCTGTCATGATAGCAGGCCTGATGAGGTTAAACGTCTCTAGCTAGTGAATCCCTTGTCCACTGCAAACAGATTGCAGGGTAGAAAACAGATGAAAGAGGACTCAGGAGGAGTTGAGTCAGAAGGGAAGACAGATGACAGGTTGGAGAGGGAGAAAGGGAGAAAAGAGAGCTTTTGGCTTCCAAGCCCTGTAACCTCCAAATATCCTCCTTACTCCTAGCAATATTAGTATTTATCTCCCTTTGTATATATATTGTGCAACGTAAATGCCCTGTAATTCGTGAAGGCAACCATTAGACTGAAAAACACAAGATTCTCTTAACCTTGGAACCACTTTATTGTTTCGGGAACTCAGGAGTTGGGATCCTTGCACAGCAGAGGTCTGACGATGATCCATAATAATCCTGCTCATCTTCAGATGAGTAACGGCCAAATAAGATGTCCAGTCATCTAGTGGGTGATTAGTCTTAGTAGCTCTTTATTCTTTGGAACGGGAGTTAGAATTAAGTTAGACATACTATGATTATCCAGGTCATTATTCAGATATTGTTCTGAATTTGCTTGTAGCACCACTGTTTCTTGTAAATCGCTTGAATTTGCTCGCCAGATCACTCCTTGGGTAGTGCATTTTCGCACAAATGCACCACAGGGGTTTCGTCCTGATTTGAACTGCGTGTACAGACATGTTTGTTCTTCAAAAAAATCGCTTGTCGCCCACCTTCTGTTGCAGTGGCTGGTATCTCTGGTTGTATGTTTGAACGCACATAAAGAAGGGCCACAATCTCTGAATAATACCTCTCCCCAGTGGAATGATTGTGGCTGAGAGTTGAGATCACACCCTGGAGAGAAGTCCGTCCCGGTCACCCTCTGCCTATGGCATTCATGAAAAAGAAAAAATATCTTTTGTCTCTGGTTCATGGTTTTCCCCTCTGGTACTCCGCTTGTAGACTCATTAAACTGTCCCTCACGGGCAAAACACACTCCACTCAAAAAAATCAATACACATTTCTTTGTTATTTTGTCTTTCAGCGCTAGAGTTAGTGTGTTTTGATGGAGTGTCTCTATCCATTATGAAGGAAAATGATGAGGAGTATCATATTACACTCCCCTGGCAGGTCTAGGTTCTTATTTCCCCAAAGAACACCCATGTTCTGTAAAACAGTGATCAAAAATTTACAGTTGGTTGTAAAGGGGTTTGTATGTGTGGCAGCAGCTGTCACTACAGTCGTATTCCCACTGCAGAAACCTACGAGCAAACAACAGCAGAGCTTTGCTGGAGACCTCCAAACTTTCACTGTAACACTTTGCACCTCGAGGCTAATGTTAGAAAGGATGATGAACTCATTGATTCAAAGTTTATTTGCAGCAGGGGCTACTGAGTTAACACACTTATTTTAAAAAACAACTGCTACATGTGTGGCAGCAGGATTCAGGCTTTTTGTTTGTGATATATTTGACTGGAATTTTGCCTTCAGTTCTTAATTTATGCATCACATCCCTGACATTTTTGATTACATCTTGAGTGAATGTGGCGGGATTATGATTGTGTCACTGTTTTTGACATTTTTCAATCACATGTTAAAGCTAGGCAGCAAAAGAGTTCATCTTATTTCATTCATTTTATGTGATCTTCTTATCCAACCTACCCCACCAATCACTGCCAATGAGGATTTCTAATCAATTTCAATGAGTCTGTGTTGATTTGCTTCCCTCCCCTTCAATATAATGCCAGCCATCTGCTTTTTTTCTTCCTGTGTTCCTCCTCTCCCTGTTTCTCTCTTTGCTTTAGAGGGCTGAGCAGAGGAGTGGTGGGAGCAGGGAAACAAAGAAAGCTCAGAGGTCTAGTGTCAGAAATACAAGGGATGGAGGAAGAACAGGAAGGAAGAGGTGGGCAGGGAGAGAAGTGATTAAGAGAGGTAAAAGGAGGTGAAGAGAAGAGAACGAGGGATTCAAAGAGAGAGTCAGACACAGAGAGAGCGCTTGGAAAGAGGAGGAAAAAGTGAGGAGGATGTAATCCCAGGCAGGATTTGGCTGGTTCTTGGCTCTCTGTGGGGAGAACTGTGTTGTAATCCCCTGCTCAGCATGCAGACTTGGGCAGAGTTTCACCAAATTCCCCTAGTGGCTGAAAACCACAGGGGGTAGACTGGAATAGATATTTGTGTGTGTGTGTGTGTGTGTGTGGTTTTGTTCATGGATCTGTAGGGACTGTTTGCAGGCTTAATTTGGCTCCACAGTGGACGCCTAAAAGTGGCTTATGACGACGTGTGAGAGTAAGCGCTCTCCAGTGCATCCATGCAGACAGGTGGATCATAGGGAATGAGGAGATGCGTTGCTCAGTGTGATGTCTTATAATACGGCTGAGCAGCCATCCACCAAGCTGGAGCTCCTCTGTCTTCACTCTAATTGCTCAGCATCTTTGCCATACAGTGCTTAGTGTGGTATAGTATAAAACAACATTATTTTATCGGATTTTTAACATTTTATGCCTCACATCAGAGGCTAGCGTTTGCTTTCTATGTTTATCTTTTTTGTTCTCACACAGCATCAGTTTACAATGATAATATAACAGTTAACCCTAACCTAACTAACCCTAACCCACCTTTGCAGTCACAGCCCCTAGACTGTGGATCAACATTCCTCTCCCAATCAGACTTTCTCCCTCCATCGACTCTTTTATATCTGGGCTAAAAACCCTCGTGTACTCCCTTACTTTTGAATCTTCCTGATATCTGTGCCTTTGTTTTACTCTTATGTTATGTTAATATGTTTTTCTTGACTGTCTTTTATTTGTGTTTTTTGGTCTGTCCAGCACTTTGGTCAACTGTCGTTGTTTTTGAATGTGCTTTATAAACAAATTTTATAGCTAGATAGATAGATAGATAGATAGACAGACTGATTGATTGATTGATTGATTGACTGACTGATTGACACTACAGCATGTTAAGAAATCCAGTTTTTGACAGACCTGCAGTGCATAAATACTGTTGCATAGAAAGCAATGACTGAATAAAATCATAAACCCCTGTGTAACAACCGTGAACCACAGGAGCCCTTGCTGTGATAACATTAACATTAGTGATTATTTAAATGGATTTAAGTATCTCTTGATACTCTCACCATTGATGTACACAGAATTTTAACCCGGTAGGACTATATAGTGGCAGTGTAAAATTTCTGAATTTAGCCCATGGCGCTAAGGGTTTTGAAAAGAATAGGTTTAACTGTTGGTCCATGAGTCATGAGGACTCCAGGATCAGACAAAGACGATTAGATAATCACAGCAGTGTTTTGTTTAATTACATATCGTGCGTAAACCACCAAACCTTTCTGTAGTGGCTCTTAATTTCCTTAGCTGTGCTTGAAAGATGTGCTGATAGGCTTTTATCATGCAAACTGGGACACACAATTTTCGTTATCACACATTAAACAAAAGAAATGATGTGCCGAAGCCTTGATTAATGTTTATCTAAGATATTTGAATGGTTAATACAGAAAGGCCCCATTTCTGAAATCTGCACCATTGTCTCTTTATCTCTGCAGAGTTTCTTTGATGGCTGGGACTGCACAAAGAAGAAGGACAAGACCAAAGGGAGGCACGACACCTTGCTGGGATGTAAGTCACCAGAACTCATTTATCCTGTCTAAAAAAATAACAAAAAATATTGATATGTTTTGTTTTGAACATTGCTTTGCTGTTTTATTCTCGTCTGTCTCAGATGACCGCCACAGAGTCAAGCTCCACCCTCTCCTAGGAGACCCCAACTCAGACTACATTAACGCTAACTACATTGATGTAAGTCTAATACCGTTTTTCTGCCTCTGTTTGATATGGGATACAAATAGTTCCTCTATCTCTCACACCCTGCAAAGCCACAGTCCATCCCTCTCATTTCTATAAGCTCACCAGTCTGCTGGCCCACTTTCACCTGGAGGCTCTCATCCAATCAACCACTCTTCCTGTTGGTGTTTTGCCAGATGCCATGGTTGTCAATTGCTTCAACCGAATCCCTGACCCAGACGTACTCTGCTGTCACTTTTATTAAAACAGAGTAGAATAAATGTTTTTAATGCCTTGCAGAGGAGATGAACCTTTCTGTAAGATGCCACAAATCCCCCTAAATTAAATAGACATGATTGATTTTATCCAATCTCTGGATGGGCCGGGAGGAGATGATCCTCGCCACTGTTCACCTTAGCTGTCTGCCACACATGCAGCGCCACAGTGACATTCTCACTGATCATACACAATACATTTATATGTTGCTAATGTGTCTCAAACAGTCTCATTCATACGTGTTCCCATTCATAAAAACTAGTGCAGGCTGTGTTTTTTCAGAAAGCAGAAGTGCAGGTTTGAGATGGCAGTGAAGTTATGAAGACAGAAATCAATCCACATTAAAAAAAAATAAAAATACAATTTTACTACCAGGTATATGATGAGGATGGAACCTTGTATTTTGGTTCCCCTGTGAATTTATTGTCACGGTCTTCAGTTGTTGCTATTCATCTGAGTGATGTCGGGAGAAGTCTGGCGTTCTGATATGCTTTCTTTATCTCTAAAGATTTATTTTGCATGTCTCTCATTCCGACTACTGTAAAGTAAATATGAGATGTTGAAGCAAGCTGACCTACTCCCACTGCTGTTTGAGACTGATAAC
>JAPZDX010000024.1:16307360-16318142 GCA_029783625.1 Naso annulatus
TCTAAAGCCTGAATGCTGCACCAAGGAGAGGTGCAGAAGTCTAGTGTTCTTTCAGACCACCTGAATTACAAAATGCTGAAAGGTTGATATGGAATTATTGCCCGATGACACCAAAAATAAACTGCCTACCTCAGCTTTAAATAGCCTACTTTTGATTACTAATTTGAGAACTTTGCCAGTTTTTTACGTAGCTATTTCACCCAATAATCTGTACTTTATGGGTGATTTTTTTAAACTGATCATCCGTTTTGTCTTATTATTTCAAATGATATATCCTCTTTTGCTAACCTTCAAAATCACTTATCCCAAAAGTTTAGCTTTGCTGACTTCTCTGCTAGCTTGTGAACAAGAATTCATACACTTGCAATGACAAGGTATAAAGGATTTACTTGTAAATTAAGTAAATAGATGGTGTCTTCTGAATTATTCACCTATTTAGATATTTTCTACATTCATATTATTTCACTTTTTTAGAAGTCAGTTACAGCACAGTCCTTGCATCAACCCTCTTGGACAAAAGCAGACTACTCAAAGTTTAAAATCACTGTGCTAAAAGTGTGCTCACTTGTTGCCGAATAGCTACAGAGACATGATACAGGCTTTAAAAGGTCCTGTCAGGTTATGGCATTAGCAGAATGTTATCCTTCAAAGCACAGTGGTATATCTTTCTAACTGTTAAACGTTCTCTCTTTCATGCCAAATGTTTTGCTAATAGATGTAGATAAAATCCAATATTCTCTTAGAGAGTATTGTCACAAAAGCTTTTGCAAATGACCTTGCCTATTGGCTCAGTCAATAAGTAGAAACAGAAGATGCATATCCATTAACATGGCATGGAAATAGTGTTAGAGGCTTTTAGAAAACAGCAGAAAAATCTGGATCAATGTAGGCTATTATATGATTTCTTAGAAATAATACAGAGTCGTACAAAGAATGCTAGTCCCTGAGGAGAACTTCTCTGTCTGCACATTTTTCCTATAAAAATTCACGTGGTGAAATGTGAACGTACACACATACACTATCTTGTCTTGCCATCCTGGTGGTACTCAACTTCTGCTGGATAGTGCAGCAGACAAGACAGGTGGCTGCAGCTTTGTGCTCAGCAGAGCGAGGACGGAAAGGAGCCGGCCAGATGGCTCCGTCCACCATGTTTTCTCACTGGCTCCGTTGCCACAGTCGGTCTGACTGGAGCCCTTATCTCAGCAGTGTGCTCTCAGTTCAATGAAAGTCATGGTTCACATGAATGAGAGGAAGAGAGGGAGCCCCTGATGGTTCCAGCCCAGATCTCTCAGGCAAACAAGAAGCCTGAAACAGATAACCAGAATCAGAGGACACATGAGTGACTCAACCATCCCTTTCCTCTTTATCACACTTACCTTTTGCTGTTACGAAACCCAGCAGTAGTTTGCTTCCATCACAGACACCAGCCACCTTTAACTTAAGGAGCTTTGACCCGTGTCTGTTTGTGGCCCTGAATTCAACAGCTGAATTAAGCCAGTGAAGGAAAGCAAAATGGTTGGCATGAAATGGCCGCTGTAAAATAAAACAGGGCTGAGGAGAGCTGTGAAATGCAGGAAAAGCAAAGAATAAAGTTTGGAAAGGTATAGTGGCAGTGAAATGCCAAGGTTTTACACACAATCTGTCTCTGTCACCTCTCTCTCGATAACAATACAAACTCAGGTGAAGCAGAGGCTGAAGTTATTTTGCTCCAAGGATAATCTCTCGTTGTTGGTACACATACAGTGGTGTCAAGCCTTGAGGGTTCTGGGGAGAAGCTTGTAAATGATCTTATGTCAACATGAACCATTTCTAGGTTGTGCCAATAAAGCATCTCCAAGCTGCCATAAATTTGAGGGATGGGCTTATCAAAAGGTCAGCCCTTTGAGGGACGGGCTTAGCAACTGGATTTATCCTTCGGTTTATTTAGAGCAGAAAAATGGGGCCACAAGCGACGACTAACATCAATCAAATTTCATTGTGATCCTTGACAAACTTCAACAACAACAGAAGTCTTTTGATTTCCTTCAAGGCTTTTAAACAAACACTGGGAATATACCATAGACAATAGTTTAACATTTCCTTTTATTGCTATAAATTTCTCAAATATTTCAGGCAGCTGCTCAGATCTTAATCAGTTTCTCTAGACATAAAAGAAAAGCTAAATTGTAAGCCTTTCTGTTTAGCTGTGAGCACTTGTTTTAAAGGATAAAACGTGCTTCTGATTGATTTCTGCCTTTGTCAACTGATCACACAACTTTTGTTCTGTGTTTCTGAAACTATAAATTCAAAGACAAGATTCCTGCTCTCAACTTTAAAAGCACTTAAAATAGCAAAGATTCAAAGACTACAAGGGCAAGAGTCTACACCTTACAGTGTTCATTTCCATGATTGCTCTGCAGTCCCTGTTTACTCCCCACTCCTCCTATCATCCACCTTCCTTATGTCCCCCCCTTAACCGTCTTCATCACCCTCATTCTCTGCATTTTTTTCCCATTTTTCCTCCAGCGTTTGTTAAAATAGATGTAGCCACAAGAGGACAGTTGTGCAACTGATAGTACTACGTTAACCTCAGGGAGAAAAACAGTCGTCCTCTACTCCCTCATCTCTCTTCCACACCAGACACCCTCGAGTGCATGATTCTGTAACCCCAGTCCTTCCTCTGACATCCCTGGAGCCCTGCGTCCTCCGGTTTATGCAGCCCTGTAGCCGCAACCTATCTCCCTCCTGCCACGGCTGAGTAATGTTACGCTAGTTGAGAAAATAGTTCTCTGCATCCTCAATGAAAATGTGGCCCTCAACACCACTCCTTCGTAACACTTTGTCTTTCACACCTATTGTATGATTTATAATGTTCTCATATCATTCAGCGCCACAGTCTGTGGAGAATAGTAACGCTACTAATATGGCTGCAATCGCTCTTATTTGTTGTTTCAGGGGAAATATGTATTTTTTTTGCATTGCATCCAACTGTATGGAGGGGATGTCCTTTGGAAGATGGCAAACAAATGCGACTCCAGCAAACACTGGACAAAAATATGGAACTCTACAACAATCCTGTTTATGTATTGCTCAGATAGGGTACATATTTGGGGGTACATATTGCCCAAAAAGGCTCAATACATTTATTAAAGGAAAGTCACACTGGTGCTGTAAAAAATGAATCTGCGATTACATGAGTGATTGTGCAGTTTGAGGATGAGGTTGCTTGTAAAAAAAAACCAACAACAACAACAAAAAAAAAACCATAAGAGAATTATCACCCAATCCTGCTGCTCCATGCAGCTCTGTAGAGTGTTTGAGTGTTGTTCAGCATTGTTTTTTTCAGCCCTCAACTTTACTGTTTTAATTCAGTCTCACTGCTGTCATCAGCCTCATTTTGAGCAGAAGGCAGCCCACCCCCAAAAAAACAAACAAACAAACAAAAAAAAAACCCGACTGTAGGCTCCCCAAACGGCACACAGTCAAGGTTAGAGACTAGCTGGACATATCGGAGCATGTGACTCCTGAAGAGCCAAATATTTCCCTCAGAAGTTAGTAGAGCTCAAACAGAGCGAAAAGGAAAGTCAGTGTTGTAGTTATTTTCATCAGATGGCCATGATGACTCCAACTGAATGCATAGTGTATTAGTGTATAGTGTATTTTCATATTAGTTTGACATGTACATAGACAACTATTTGCTAAGAAGATTACCATAACAACTTAATAAATCAACTTGAGCTAGCATGCTAATTAGCTTAGCCTAGCATCATAACCGGAAACAGAAAGAAGGTGCTAGCCTGCTTGTCTCCATCTACCAGCACCTCTTATGTTTCCTTGCTAAAACATCAAAATCATGTAAAGCTGGTATGTTATTTTTATGTGCTGTTATGTGCTTAATCATTATTAGCAGGAAGCACAGACTTCCTGGAGTCTCCACCGGTTGCTCAGCAACCTCAGGTTGACGACAGGAATTAAAGGAGTCCATTGACAGTTTTAAGAGTCCTTCAGACTGTTCCAAGTATGTATGCTAGGCTTAGTTAACAGCTGTTGCTCGAGATTCATATTAACAGAAATGAGAGTTGTATTGAACAGTCAGGTAGAAATCAAGTGAGTGTATTTCTCAAAATGTCAAACTATAACTTTAATCAATCAAATTCAATCATTAGTAATTTTTGCTAACATGAATGCTTAATTTAAAAAGGGTTTTTTGTATTTTGCATGTAGTGATCTTTGATGTGGACATTTGCTTATTTAATGAAATTTGGCAAACTTGACTGTCCTTTTTCCTTCTCTGACTGCCCTTACGCCTTCAAGACATACAGATTTTACTCTCACCCATCCTCCTGCGGGTCAACTGGAGTGACTGACACGTCTACAAATTAGTCTCTTGGTTGAAGAGTCTTGTCTCTTGCCCTCTTGCCTAGCAACTGTCAGTGTCATGCTCTGGTCTTTCACAACCTTCAAACCTAATTAAAAGAAGAGAAGAGCCATTTCTCTTCATCTCTTACTGTGGCTTTTCCATTTAATACTGTGCCTGGCCCAAAGAGCGCTGGGGATTATGCTGTCGTGTCATCTAAGCCGGGCCCTTGGATCTACACGCATGCAGATATGAACTTTTCAATATTTCATTGCACAGGTCGTGCTGCTCGTCTGTACCGGAAGAATACCTTCTTGCAAAAAAGAAAAAAAGTCTTTGGAGACTGCTGTCAGACAGGATAACAGCCGCATAATTCATGGCCCTGTTTTTCCTACATTTGACTGTCTCGCTGCTTTTTTTCCCCTTTGCAGTCTTTTATCAATTTCACTCCTGCTCTTGCAATTTCCCGTCTTTTTTTGTCTCCTCACCTTCTTCTGTCACCATCTGTATCCATCTCACTTATTGTAAACATCCTGTTCCTCTTTATCATTGCAGCTCCCTCTTACCTTTTGTAGTCATTTTGCCTTTTTCTTCTCCCTTGCTGCGTTTCACCTGTTCTGTGCCAGGTGAGGAGACGGGTGGAGGCGGGAGTGTCTGACAGCTGTCGAAGCGTCTGCACAGTGGTGGTCTCACCTGCCCTGTCGTCAGCTGTCTGCTTTGGGTGACCTGGGTAAGGGGGTCTTGACATCCTTTGTGGAGACATGTTTTTTGCTGTTGTGTCACTCACAAGGGAGAGAACAGTACGCTCAGCGGAGGCGACCCTAACACCACATACTGCGATACAGTCAGCCCACCTTGAATCCAGCTGCATTTCACACTAGGCTTTAATAGCTATGCAGAATATTCCAATTTACAGTCATATTGACAGTGTTATTGACTTTGTTTTTTCTGGCACTTTGCTTTCGAGATCTGCTGCTTCATTTTTAAAATGCAGTTAAACCCCCAGAGTTCTGGCTGAAGTGCCTCATTCCTGAAATTCAGAAAATGCGTCTAGAATCCTCTGGTTCCCTATCAACTGGTTTCAGCCTAAATATAGCACTTGTGACATCACGTTTCACCTGTGACATCACGTTTCACCTTATCAACCAATCAAAATACATCAAAAATTACCTTCAATAGCAGTGTTTCAACCAGCAGATGGCAGTCACCACAAACATTTCTAACGGAATAAAACGTCAGTTAATTTGCACTAAAATGTCAAGATTAAGACCTGAATCAATCAAAAAAACCACTAAATACTTCTTAGCCTCGATTTTCAGCTGAAAAAAAGTGGTTTAGGTGTTAAGTTACTCTTTAACTTTGGTTGTAGATCGTTTGATGAGAGAAGGGATGGAGAGAGGAAAAAATTACAGCACTCTCGCTAAAGCAGACAAGGAAAGTTCTACTCTCTTAGGTGTAAACAATAACTGGACTTCTTCTCTGTGCTTAACCATTGAATTTCAAAAGATACACTGTGGCATTTCTAATAGTGTCTTTGATGTTAATCTGCTGGAATGAGCAGAAAAACAGGAAAACAGTGAACCGTGTTGCTTATTGCATTGAGCTTGACATGTGTCTCTACAATGGCAACAATGAAATATAATTACCATGAATGGCCAAATGCATGCATGCATCATGGATGGAAGAATAGTCAGTTATATGATCCTCTTATCATCACTCCCAGATGGCAGCTATTCTTCTTCTCTTGTCCTCTAACAGTGGGTTTACTCATGAAGAAAATGCCATGTCTATAGATTTGTGGGAGGCAGACTTTCACTGCGTGCTGTATATGCAACATGTGAGAGGAAAGTACATGCCAGTGATTGCTTCTAGTTTGTGTCCGTTTCAATTTTGCTCTTGTCAGCTGGCTGTAATAGCCCTCACCAAAAGGTTTGCTTCAGATGCAGATCAAACACGCTCAGACAAATGAGGAGAGTTCACTTGACACAAACACACTGATTCATGTTAGAGGACGGAGGCGCTGGGTAATGCTCTCTGTGTGTCTCTCTCGCACATGAATGCCTGGCCGCAGACCCACTGTGGAGCTTCTGTCAGTCTGCAGGGTGAAAGTCTCTGACATGTTCAGCGGTGTAGACCGGCCGGGGATTTATATGGTGACTGGTTACCCCAACCTGTTTTTACCTCATCAGAGATGTTGACAACATCAGCAACCAGATGTCAGAGACTGTACTCTTTTTGCGTGGAGCAACTGATTGATGAAAACAAAGAAAAGAAAAATCAAACTGAATGTGAACAGCAAGTTGTATTAGGACAAGGATCTCAGCCTGACAATGCCTCATCTCCTCAGAGACATGCACCATTAGAGGTGAAACAACAGGGGCTCTCATCTGATCGCCCTAACTCAGAGAGTTTGGGCCATTAAGAGAGGCTATTTGTCATATTGGATTCAAATTAGATTAGTATGTATTTTTCAACCAATGCATAAAGGTTTTAATGATGTTGTTCCAGTGTAACATCACTCTCTCGTGGCTCATTGTGGCATGAAGTGCACTGATGGAATGTTAATTTAGTATCTTTATAATGATGTTCAAAACAGTGACTATGGCTCATACATGATACCTCTATTGCTCCAAATACAAAACCTTGACTTTTATTTTGCTTGTGTTTGCCTGATTCAGACTCAGAACAGAACAGAATTCCACGAGGACCACAAGCTCCTCTCAGGTTAAGGTGTAAATTGAATAGTGCACCTTTATCCTTGCGTCACACTGAGAGAGTGAAATACTCTCTTGTTTTCCTGATTTCTGTAACACCTGTATAATTAGCTATGTAACCTGACAGCACACAAACCTCTTGTAGCTCTCACTCAGACTCAAAGACATATACATAACACTTTATATGCGTACACACACGAACGTCTTTACGGTATAAAAAAAGACATTCATTAAAACTTAGATTTTCCGTTAATGTGGCAGTTTTTTGAGGACCTGCGCTGCCTTTCAGTTATTTCTCACCACCTGTTTGTGCTTGTTCTAAATAGTTCAGCGTCTTCTCACCTGCCTCTGAGCTTTCATGGTTCTGGCTCTTGGGCTTTGTGAAAGCTGCTGCTTAGAGATTGTTTGCAGCCGCAGGCACTTCCAGCTCAGTTCCAGGGGAAAGGAAAAGCAATTCCATGCTTGGGCCACAGTGAATCCGTCTTTGTCAGTTCCGCTTCTTGATGCCTTCAAATCACATCCCCCCCTCCCAGCAGCTCTCCCATCAACCCTTGCTGTTCTGTGATCAGGGAGTGAAAGAGCATCAGACTGGAAGTGAAATAAGGATGCGCTTTACATGCTCCCTTACCATACTATCTTCCTTGATGTCATTTACTTCCGATCCCCAGCACTTGCAATTTCCCACTATGCAATGGGAATGATACTTCATGCTGGAGTAGTCACAGCCTACAGTTATAATATACCTTCCCCTCTGTCTATCAAGCGACATGAGGCTGGTTATTATTCTGTGATAAAAACACAAATCAAACCATTTTTATTACCTCAAATGCAGTTTTGTTCTGTTTGAAGTTCAGCTTTATATACAAATCAATTTTTACTTGTTGTGACAGCTGACTATAAATAAATGTTGTAGAATCAAGGTAGTAAAATGTGCATATTGATGCCTGCCATATTTGCCTGAAAATAAATTCAATTTCATTTGTTTTATTTGTGTATTTTGAGAGATGAGCAGTGCTTGGAGTCTTTCCCCAAGATTCTGCTTTTCAAAATTATTTATAATTAGCTTGCAACCCTTCATATCAAAGGTGATGTGTGGATAATAATCAGTTTTAGATGGTGAACATTTAGGTTTTTTTCCTTGTAAGTTTGCAAGTCACACAACGTCCTGAGCTGCGGTCACGTCAGATTTCTTTCAGTTACGTCATCAATTTGATCAAGAAAGCTATAGACGTGACCTCAATTAGTGGGTCAGTACCTGCAAGTTTGTTTGCTGAACCTCCCTGATTAAAGTATCCAGAAGACATCACTGTGCAGTGAATCCTTAGTTCTCTGCGATTAGAAAACTTGCCTTTCAGATGTTTCTTTTCCAACTAATTTCGCCCTCAATTTTGTGCATTTTTATCATCACTCTGCCTTGTGACTAAGTTTTTTTGCTTTTCCTTTGTAGAAAACAGTGACACCTAATTTTTTGAAAGTGATGAAGGCACACAGAGTGATTGATGGCAGCATATTGGATGGGAAAATAACGTTCTGGACCGTTAATTTTACCAAGTCAAGGAAACAGCCTCAGACTGTCAGCACAGGAAATGAGTAGGATTTATCTCTGGCCTAGTGTCTGGGTAGCTCTCCTGCGCTGGGTGCATTTACCAGGGACCACAGTGATGGGTTTCAAATGTTGTGTGGTACACATAGTGTGAGTACACAAAACAGAAGAATTTGAAAGATGACATCAAAACTGCCTGTTATTGCTGTTTGTTGGAGGGGTCCTTGAGGCGGCAAATGTAAAAAAATGTAAAATACGCTAATCTTAATATACAGTGTTCTTTTTGACAGACAAAAAGAACATTAATGTTCTTTTGACAGACAAAAAGAACATCAACAGAATTAAGATGGTCATGTTCTTTTTAATTTGTAGTCATTTTGAAACAGAATACAAACAAACGAACAAAAAAGTCTGAGGAATAGGTAAAGCGCTGTGTTTGCCTGCCCTAACATGAGCTGTAGCTGTAAGCATGTCTGGTTAAAGAGCTAACCTTCAGTGACCTTGAAAATACAAATAACAGAGCAAAAATGTTTTTCCATCTTGTTTAACAGTGGGCCTATGTAGCATTAGCAAAAAGCCAAACAGAGTTATGTCAGGGCAAACAAGTCTTTTCTTTCTGTTTCTTTCTTTCTTTCTTTCTTTTGGACTGAATAAGCAAACATTCTGTTATGCTTTTTCTTTTGTGAAGAGGGGATGGTTTCATTTTTTCTCCCTGTAGCCTTCGCCAGTTTAGCCTCAGCACAATATGTATCGAGCTATCAAGTGCAACACAGGGAGTTCTTTTTAAGTTGTTCTTGTTTTAAAACAAATGTGCTAAAAACATTTTTAAAAAACATCCAGAGAATTTTTACCCAACTTATTATGCACTCACAAGTACATGCTTATTATGTTACACATATACAGTACATTAAGCCTACATTGTTGTATCTTACAGACATTTACAAATACGTATTTTTGAGTAGCCCTGCAGCATCACAGTCTGGATTTTTGACTGTTTCAGATGTGACCGGATTCCAGAGGAGCAGAACAGAGTGATGTGAGCTGACACACATATTTTCCCTCCGACACTTCTGTCTCCTCTCGCATACGTCACTGTCAATGACCCCTGAGTCAGGAGAGAGGTGTGAGGGAATCATACACCCTATCACAGAGCTGCCGATAAATCTTGCTGTGAGAGGTGACAACCCTGGTGTCTCCTCACGGTGAAGTACCGGTGGGCATAATTCTTCACAATGTTGATGGTCTTTTTTAGACTTTAATATTAAAATGGCCACATTGTGCTCATTTTTGAGTTCATAGTTTTATTTTAGCGGTTTACTAGAATGGGTTAACATGTTTTAAGGTTTAAAAAGCAAATCATTTTTCTTATTCTGTCCATCCTACTTAAGGTCCCCCTTTAGGAGGACTCACACAGGCCTGAGCAGGCACTGTATGTCTTATTAGCTCTGCCTGTGTTTTAGCTTCCAGCTAACTGCACATCTGCTGTGAATATCATCACACAGACTTATACAAACCAGAGACTTCACCAAAACATATGTTAAAGCAGGAATTGGGTCCGTTACCCCAAAAGCATATATAGGTATGGGCGACATGGGCACATGCAAAAAAAACAAAAAAACATTTGTTTTTATCGCTCATTTGCGCTTCACTTACTTCAGTGTTATCATGTCTTGTGAGTCGAAGTGGGCACCCTTATTCTAGTTTGTGAACTAGGCAGGCCGCTGGGAAGTTCTCACACTCAGGAGAAAAGGGAGATGATGGAGAGGGGCCAAGAGGGGGTAATCTATTACCATTTTTCACACCAAAATTAGCATTTATACACAGGTTTTTTGATTGCCTGTAAACCCACTAAAATAGCCGATTGCCTACTTTTAGCAGCAGACCAGCAGACCCGGGTCTGATTGCCAGTTTGCCTCTCTGTTTTTTTCTTTTTCTTTTTTTTTTCTCTGGTCTGCAGCAGTTATCCAGGTGCACCAAGATTCCGAATTTGGATGGACCTTACAATTACAGAAAGTTAACACTAACAGACAAACAAATTATTCCTGCTTGACTCATGTCTCTAGTGCAAGCGCGCGAAGCATAGACCATTTCTTTTTTCTTTTCTCCTGCAATTCTCCCTCTCTTCAATCAGTTCAAACAAACAATAATCCAGCCAGATCATCCAACATACAGGCTTCGCTCTGTAGCTG
>JAPZDX010000024.1:16366851-16385421 GCA_029783625.1 Naso annulatus
TCAAAGGAACATTAAATCCTTTCGTTTATCATAAATATTCACATTGATAGACGTGGTTTTTCGCAGACGGCAGGGGGATTAAAATTCCGTTCAGCAGGCAGAGCTGCACCTGTCTCAGTATTTTTCATGATGAAAATCGCTGTCCAGATAAATGAGTAATCTTTTTCTTAAAAAAAAATTTTCATAAAAATGCTATAAAATTAAGTACAACTATTTTGGTCAATATTCTAATATTTTTAGAATAGATCAGAATACATTAGGGAGCGAAGAACAGCTGCTGACTTTGTCAGTCTTTGTCCCTTCAAGGTAACCAGCATTTATCAACATGGACACAGTCTGAACAAGGACATATTGTGAGGAATGAACCAAAAATGGAAAACTGAATTTAAAAAGTAAAAATAAAGAAATCATTTAAAAAGCAGAAGGAATCTTAAAGGCCCTTGAAACATTTTTAAAGACAGCTGAAGCCCACAATCCCATTCTGAAATTCACAGTAATTACAGCAAATGGCTGTTTCCTAACACTTTTCTTCCTGTGTGAAGAAACAAATTAATAATTAGATTTACACTAAACTCCCCAAAACCTGATCAGTGAGTGTTTGCCTTCCATTATGACATCCACATCAAACCGTGCACAGCGCAAAGATACCAAAATAGAAGTGCAGGCATGATTGGATCAGCAGAGAACCTGCATGAGCATGTGTGTGATGTCAAGAGGAGAGGAGTCGTCCTGAGAGCTCCTACACTCTCTCAGCATATTCCCTGGAGATTATATTCTCAAGATTCCTCCACCTTTCACATGAAAGATGTTACCTCTTTGAAAGATCAACAGAATAGGCCCTTGATGACATTAACAAGGTCTCTACAGCTGCAGAGGAGACACAACAGCATGAGGAAAGGAAACCAATTTCTCTGCTGAGGTTTATATCCCCACAGTGCCCCAGGTGGTCATTGTGTTAGTGGCTGAAATGTGGGTGTTGCAACATTTGGTAAACAGCCACTAATAAATGATAAAACCTTCTTGAACCCAATCAAAGAGAGAGAAAACAACATGACTAATGAGGAACAAGTTGCTTTTGCATTAACACAATAAAAAAAGAAAAATGAGGCTTTATCAACAAAATATTTATCTAATGGCATCACATATCCTCTTTGCCGACCATAACCCTGAAAAGGCTGATGCATGTCGTTAAAATGCACTACAAAGAATACCAATGATTGCGGGCTTCAATATATGAGCCATTTTTAAGTGAAATTTCCATCCCCTCAGGCTGTGAACGTCCAGCCGCAGCTCCTCATTTTCAGAGAGAGAATAATAACAATGCTTGTGTGCTCTCGCACAAAATAAAGTGTGTTTGTTTGGCTCCTCATTTCCATGCAGCTGTCTGAGTCTGAGGGAACCGATGATGGATCTGCTGACTTCCAAATGAGTTTCATGAGAGCAACCTTCATTTTGTAATAAAATCTAATGTACAGATGTAGAGGATAACAGCTCATATAACGGTCCATGTGCTGTCAGAGCAGCATAACACAGCTGATGCATTACAAACTCCCTCCATCTCAGATTTCTGTCCGCCTATAGTGAAATATGAGCAACTTCACAATGCTCCAAGTCAAATAATAAAAAGTGATTGAATCTGATTCCACTTTGCATATCATATCAGACAGGTGTGAAACAGCAGCTGCTTCTCAGCCTCTTTTTGAGTAGTTTTTACTCTGACAGTGAGGTTCCTTAATGACTCCATACTTGCCACTGAATATCGAGTGAGATGAACAAGCCACTGTGCTGCAAGAAAGACACGCAGCGTTATTAGAACCACACATACCACTGAACTGTCGTCCCCTGCAGGACTGTGCTGTTTGCTGCAGATGCGTTCAAGGTCTTTTCTGACTGAAGCGGGCTGGCTACACCCCTGCTATAATGGGCCTTATCTGACAGAAGGATTAGTGTTCAGCAGAGCAAAAACACCATTTAGCCATGGTCAGCTGGGAGGGTGCTAAAACCCCAGTGTGATGCATTGGCTTTGTGATCTCTCAGCAAATGAAAGGAAACAGGGGAGCTCTGACTTTGCCTCATTACTGCAGCATGCATTTATTGGTATTAAGGGAAGAAAAGGGTGACCACAAGTAGGCAGCAAGGGTGAGAAACAATGAAAAGATGAGAGTAGAGGAGTTCACTTGGCGAGGTTAACTATCCTTGTCTTACTTGCACAGAGATTAGAATAAGAAGGCCGCAAGAAATCACATAAACCTAGCTGCTCCCTGTGTAGTCTTCTGACAACAAATGCAATATTAAAGGGAATTGTCATTTAACGGCTTGAAGCAGCTTCTAAAAAGCACTCTTGTGGGGCTTTGACATAGATCAGGAGCTTATCTTTTGTTCCACTTCAAAGGATCATCTGCCATTAACCATCATCTTGGGGTAATTTGCTGGGATATTTGAAAATGCCACAGTAATACTTTAAGTGTTTTAAAATATCTTTTCTTGTTTGATCGAGCTCTTCCACCTGCTGTGAGCAAAGAAAAATAAAAGCCTGGAGTTTACCTCTTCCAACTGAGTGGTGGGAGCCGTTCCTCCCCAGGCTTAAACTCACAACATTATTCACACAAAAATCCCATCCTTTCACACATATTTGAACAACGTAGGGACACATTATAACGAATATCAAAATTAATTTAAAACACTTCTAAAGAAGAGACCTTTCATCTTATTGCTGCTTCTATGGCAACAATTAACTCCCATCATGCATCTGAGTTTAAGATAAAGGCAGTGCAGGATCCACTGCCTTCAAAAGACTATCACAAACACTGGGCTGCACCTCCACAGCGCTACTGGTTTGGAACTGACAACGCTGTGCACAGCTCGCTTTTCTTTGTCATCTGCAGTGGCCTGCTCTTTCTGAGCAGCAGTGATTCATCTTCACATGTTGTCCTCTGCCACTTTTCCAGGAGAGGATCTGCACAGTCGAGCGAGCTGTGAAGATACAATGGCACTTTGTTCTCAAAAGGGACAATTTACAGCGGAGCATTAACAAGAAAACACTGGGTGGTTTTGCTGCGGGGCTCCTTGTATATTGTAGGAAATATGAAATACTTCTGCTCCTTCAGTCACTGTAATATACATGCATTATAAACACGCAGTATAAAAGTTTATGTTTCTCTTCTTAGCTGATTGACTGCAAATCAGGGTGACAGTTTTTGTAATTGATTTTCTTTTCTGTCCGAATCGAAAGCCGACTTAGTTGCGCTAGATTGTGTCAGCTAAATCAATGGATGGTGATTATCTTTGCCTCATCATTCCCTATTAGTTATGATAACTGCCTTTTTCTTACACAGCCTGTCTATTTGGAAGAAACAATCATAACAACCAGAATGGAGAGTTGAATGAAACGATCAGGGTTCATCTTGATCTTCATTTCTTTCAGCGCTTCCTCCACTTGGAATGAATCAAAAGTTTGACAAGAAATGCCTCATTAGAACATCTGCCTCTGTTCTTTTTTCTTCCCCTCATCGATAGAAATGGTCTGAAGATACAACAGTGCATGTATATGTCATCATTTCCACGGAGACTGTTTCTCAAGGAGAAGTTAATCAGTTTTTACAGTGTGATATACTGCACAGTGCTCTTATTCAGGCACATGCAATTGATCAGCCCAGCCTATACAAATGCAATGCGCATAAGCCCGGGAAAATCTGCAGCAAATTTATTGTTGTATGTATAAGATTTCCTAGGTGCAAAACCACATTAATGTTGTTGTTTTTTTCCCAATATTCTTTTATTTTATTTTCCCTTGTGTCCCCTCATTCCTACATTCTGTCTTCCTCACATTTGTGTTGTTTATATGTGAATCAGATTAGGTTTACTGCTTTTATTGCTTTGATGCGATGAGTGGCAACTCTAGCAGGTTACTATTGATTTTGCAGGCTTGATGAATCAATCATTGGCCTCCTCCGGCAGGCACAGAGACTGCATCGCGTTGCTGTGGCTCAGGAGGCGCCAGTGTGTGAGTGTGAATGGATAAAGGGGAGGAAAAATTGTAAGGTGCTTTGTCCGTCTAGGTAGAGAAGCACCATATAAATGAACTGTATTTTCTATCCATTCTAAATAGCTGTAAAAAGGGGTTCCTCTTTTGAGCCGTCTTTCACTGAGTTCTTACTTCACTGTACTCATCCGAGCCTCTCCAGAGTTATCTGTTGTCTCCTTCTATCTATAGAAGCTTGTCACACATAATGCAAGTCGTGCCTCTAATGCAGCTACTGCCATCAGAGACAAATCACAGCTACAATTAGCATATCTCACATTTAGCTCAGTGATGATGTGGGTTGCAGTATATGCAGTAATTTATTGCCTTGAGAGTAGCATACATTGTACTATACTTCCCACTTTCTCCCTTTAATTAGATCATCAAATTGATCATGCTCTCTTTGAAGTTAAGTAGTTTGTGTTTGCCTTTAGATTTTTATTATTATTTTAAGAAGGTAGGTATTTCTTGCAAGGAACATATGAAAACGTAATTAAAATGAACACTGACATTCATTTCATGAAATTTAAAGGGACGAGAGAAAAAAAAAAACATAAAAATTGTTTTCCAGACAGCTGATAATATGATAATGCTCACCACAGAGGCTTGGCTGGACTGCAACCACTTACTGTTTGAAGTGGCTGGTACACACAGTAACCGGAATTGCAACCGTTTTTGTTGTCCCCTTCTCTGACAAAATTTCCCAAAGGTGTTTAAGTGTCGCAGCATGAAGTCCTCCACTTCTCCTGTTCCTGTCTGTCCCCCTGGGTGCTAACATCCATGAGAAACAGCAGCCGTGTTTTTCAAACAGCGGAAGTGGTGGAATGAAATCAGCAGGGACAAGGAGGCCTTTTAATTACATGAGGAACAGTCCACAGGTGTTCCAAAAAGAAACACTGGTCTTTGAAGAAAAATATATCTGCTACTGATACTTATTTAAAGGATCATACCAGTGTTACTACATATGATTGTTCTTTGTCAACATCAGCCACATCAATTACATAAACCCTGCCCATTTCCTCCAAAATAGCTTTATCTTTAAGATATTGTATGTCTTTACATTTTGTCCATATTCAACAAGAGTTACAGAAAGTACCTGAAAATGTTTAACGTTAGTTACAAAGAACACTTCTTCATGCTTATATTCGAGCTAGGAGGGCAGCACCTATATGTAACTATTTTTCCAGGCATAACAACTTTCATCTCAGCAGCTCTTAGCTCCCCTCTCTCTCCAACCATTTCTTCCTTGGTATATTCGGCCTCTGATACTGCTCCACAGTCATACCATAAAATAAAGCATTTCCAACGTCATCCACATGTTCATCATAGTCATAGTCAGACTTGTTGCCGAGTTGTTGTTTAGCTGAGAAATTTCTCAATAACACCTTTTTTGTCCTACTGCTTCCTTCTTGTACTGTCCAACCAGAGGCCTTTTGGCCAATGGGATGCAGCAATGTTCTTTGTGTGGAAGGCTCTCATTATTGAACCAGGCGTGCACCTGCTACTGAGCTTTATGTTAGCAGGTATCTCCAGAAAGGCCAACGGGAGCTATGAAAACCAATTGGACCCAGAAACTGCTTCTGGCCTAGAAAGCAGTGCTGAATTCATATCAATACGCCGATTCAAGTGGCTTGATACGGCGATTTTTGACCACATCAGTGCAAACGTTCTCTTTAGAAGGTTGCATTACCTCGCAACTTTTACGTGTTCTATAGTGTTTCTATGCCTTCTTTTAATATGAATGGCAGTGAATGGGGTTTAAAATGCAGTTTGAGATCTACAGCACTAAAATATATATATGGTTGTATTTTAACAACATTTTTATAAGATAGGCGCAATCTCTGCTAATGGTGAGAAGTCAAAAGTAGACTGGTATGGTCCTTTAAACACAATAGCACAGTCAAAGACAGAAGCAATTCAGCTGTACTATATTTGTGTCTGAACCTTGTTGAGCTCAGTTATAAACAACCCAAGCTAACATCACACTCTAACATCAGGTACGAGTGTCTAGAGAGCAACACGTCCCTGCCTCAATAATTCAACCCTTGTGCTTGTGCAAAGGACCTGCCACGGTGCAGCAGATGGTGCAGGTGCAGCACTTTACCAATCAGAAGCAAGGGAGGAAGGAACCACACCCAGACAGGAGTCCATATGGATGAGGAGTACTGTTCGACGAGAGCTCGTCAGTTTAATCAATCACATCAATGGACGACAAATGTCACCTCCATTAAAAAGACAGCCCATTCCCAGGTGCTTGCGAGACAGGAAATCTGGATTCACTTTGAATAAGACGGATGAACCATGACAGAATAATGAATTGCAGATACACTGGAGCAGACATTTGAGTTTACTGCCATTCTTTTTGCAGTTCAAATTGAAGAAAGTCATGCAGCTGCAGAAAAGCTATTTGTTCAAGACCGCCTATACAAACTCCAACCCATGAATATGTTAAGGAAGCTTGCATTGCTATTTTTTCTTATTGTTTATTTTGAGTGGGAGGCATAGAAATGCAGTTAACTGTCACTGCCAGGAATCTGGGAGTATTCATAGCTGTTTGGATGAAAGCATGACTTCGACTTGCCTCTGCTGTTTGTGCAGGGATTTCCAAAAAACAGACAGAGGATATGGTTGTTTTGCACTCAGTTTACCACTCATTCACTCATGCAGCAGCTGTAGAGAGAGATATCAAAGATTTCACGCCTCATTGATGAATATTAGTCATATCATCATGTTAAATGTTTGTTGGTCTGTAAGAGGCAAGGAGATAAAGGATCATTTCCTTTTAACTCATAATTTGAATATTTTAAAAATTAGAGGCAAATTGTAAAGTTTTCTTGTAAACAAACATGTTTCAAAGATTTTAGGTGCATCTTCTTCCTGGTAAGACATTAACAAATTTTTGAATACTTTGAATCCCTGGATGTATTAGACTGGATTCCAGAGCCAAAGATGGCACCTAAAATAAGGCCTATAGGAAAAGCTTTTTGCTTAATACCAGTTCCTATCATTGGTGACACTACTGGTTATGTGTTTCTTTTCAAATGAAAGACATCTTGCACATTTACAATTCTATCCATCCATCAAGATATCTAACGTTTTATTTTTATTATTTCATTAAATTAGAGCTATTATGCTTTTCCATTTTTTCTTACCCATGAATGTTGTTGTAATGTTGGATACTCGGGTTAAACGATACCAAAGCGTCATGTAATGAGGTACATGCATTTGGAAGTGAGTCCTGCAGGCTGTTTTTGTTGGCTCTGCACTCCATGTTTTGCATTTTTTTCGTTTGTTTGTTTGTCTTTTAAGTGTTTTTCCAGTGACGTTAATGCATGCTGGACTTCTTTATATGGTCATGCCAGCTTGTGCACATAGCGCTTTGCAGGCCCCCTCCCCCGCTCTGCTCAGACACTGCTACACTCTGCTTTCTACTTCATGGGTTACACTGTCAGGACTTTGTTTGAGCTCCAGTAAAGCTTTTTTGGTTTTGTTTTTTTTCTTCAGGTGAATGAAACACAGTTACCTTAGTTAAGCTTTTCCTGAGAGGGAAGCACAAGACAAAAGTTGATAGTGTTCCTGTTTCTTTTGGATTTATTCCTTGTGGATTTATTTACTTGCTCAGCGAGCATTTGAGCTGGATTAATGGCTGAACTGCAGCTAAAGGACCACTGTTCTTACATTGCTTTGTCTCGTGTTGAAGAGTGAGAAGCACAAGCATTAAGGAACATTTAATCGATGTCTTAATTTTGTGTCAGTAAAGGGGTTGTGAGTGCAGAGCGCACGTGAGGGAAAAGGGGAGGAGTAACCAAGACAGACTGTTTTGAGAGAATGCAGGATAGGAGAAAGACAGAGGGCGCAAGTTACAGTTTTCTGAAGATCTACAAACTTTACTGTTCAGTCAATTGTGTCAAGCTGCTCTACAGGAGTCCAAAATCAAAATCAAACACCCGAAAATGTGTATGATATGTCCTCTTTAATTGTTTTAACATGAAGTATATGGTGACACAAAAGAAGAATCTGCTCTCAGAAAGGAAAAGGCATATAGTACACTGTGCCACACATGTCAACAGATGGTACTGTCAAGCGCTATGAACCGGAGCAAGCTGTGAAAAGGGTCTAGCACCTTGTCAGGGTGCTATTCACACTCGCAGGCGAACAATATGTTCGAAATAATGTCACCAGCTTCATGTGTTCTTAGCTACCAGTGAAATACCTCAAGCTGACATTGATCTTTGCCTATTAAAGGAAACTTTACAGACAAGAAAATACAACAATTGATATTAAACTATTGTGATCTAATCATTCCTTCAGATATGACTTCTTTTGCACAACCTAGCAGTCAGACCTTTCCAGATCTTCTCATTATTTGTGTCGTCTAGACTCAGTGATTTTGAGCAAACAAAACGTTCACTGGTTCCAAACTGACGTATTGGTAATTCTGCTCTCATTTACAAGGCAATTAGAAGTCAGCACAAGTAATCATCACTCTATTTGCAAAGCAGGGCATGCTTGAACAAATTATTGATAAACTTTAAGGCAGGAAAATGAAATTCTAGGCAGGCAACGCATTCAAGGGGGAGTTTTCCCTTGAGGATGGTCTGCATGTAATGTCCTTGACAGTTGAGTGTGTATTGGCAACTTATAAAAGAAGCTGTATAGCATGTTTGGTGTAGTCCCCTGCTCATCTGGGGGCTCTGGTTGCTTCTTTGTTGAGATTTATTTAAATTCTATTAAAAAGCATATGGCCTCATACAATAAATATTTGCCCTCTAGTCAGGAGAATATACCCTCAAAGGAGAAACAGAACCATAAATCACGACAAAAGAGAAACCTCATGGCACAGCTGTGTATGCATTGTACTGCAAGCAGATGTTTCACAACACCACAGGCTGCTGGCCGAAGTCTCAAACACCGCACTTCATTAATTTCATTAGTTTGGGCCACTCCTTTGAGAGTGACTAAGATTGCACAGCATTGATTAGCATTAATTAATATTGATTGGGATTAATCTAGCGGAACAAGGCTAACATGTGAGAGCTTAGGTGATGTCTCGAGAAAAGATTCCTTGAAAACCTGCATTGACTTGTTTACATAGCGATCAACAACCAAACTCCAGCAATGGGATGTTGTCCAGCAAGTGCAGTGAACACCTGTAAGCACATCTTATCTATAATGGCTAAAATGAGTTGGAAAAGTTAGTCTGGAGGTGGAAAAATGGCTCACCTCTTCTGGGTAACCAGTTTGCCTAGAAAGCCTCTAGAATCAATATTTCAATCCTTCTTCGAAAAAGGTTTGCAAAACTTGCTGAAACGATTCAGTTTAATTTGATTTTCTTATCACTAACATTTTTTTTTTAATCTTGCTTTATGAAATAATTGTAAACGCATGGTAAAGTTAGGGAAAGATTTTGGTTGTGGACGTATGGCACATGTAACATGTTTTCCTTGTCAGTAGTTAACAGTAGCCCTCTTAGCTGCCATTCAAGTGTGTTTTGGAAAAGCTTAAACTTGTGTCAAACTGCATAATGCTTATGGACTCACATCCTCTATAGCCACCAAACTAAACTCCTGTTTCCAGGATAATTAAAATATTGACTTGGACTTCAGACTGTTTTGTAGGTGCAATTATCATTATCAGCTGTCTTCTGCTGTCTGTCCATTAGCTCCTTCCATCCAACCTACACAAGACTGAAAATCTCATGAAACAATTACCTATGTGATTGAATATTGATTTAGAATTGAAATATAATTTTAGGCCCTTTTTAACCTTCAAACTATTCAGTGCAGCCCCACTGTCTGCTTTGACACCACAGGATCATTAAAGTAATTACAGATAATGGGCAAAAGAAGCTCAGCTGACTATGTTTTTAAATCTCTTATGTCTGTCTGCCTTCTTCATTCTTTTTAGTTTCAGTTATTGATATTTCTTTGTTTTGGAAAGAATCCTGTAATTTTGTTTCGACAAACGCTGCTACAATGACATCTCTTGTTTTTATTAAACAGTTCTGTTCTGCAGGGTATAGAAAACAAGAGAAACAACAAGAAATATAAAATAAAAACAACTGTTCTATGTGTGTAATTTTTCCACTACAATGCCAAAAATTAAATGAACCCCTTTAAGGGATCTTATTCTTACCCCAAACTTTATTCAACTGCAGAATCCATCTTGAAGCATATGATTACTGCGCACAAAACAATGTGTGTATCCATCCCACTGAGCAAGCAATAAACACACCCCTCTGGAGGACTGGCTGCAGTTATCAATTTAATATATCCTATTTTTTTAGCCACAGAGCCAGCATGGCAGAATTAAATGTTGAGTCAAAAGGAAGCACTGGTGTATGGCCAGCCATTACTTATGCTCCGGTTATTTAATTATACTGACTTCGGGCAGCATGTTGTGCCATACTCCTGGGGCTGGGAAATATCAAATTAATAATTGCAATTGACAGGCAGTCCATATGTCAGTGTGTTGGGTTAGGTGGTTGGGATGATGATCTCTCCCTTGCTCTTCCCTCACTCAGACATCTGTGCAGCCCGCTGCAGCAGGCGAGGCATCAGTAAACTGCTGGGATCTTGTATTTTTTCTTATTCTTATACAGCTGTTGGGAAGGCAGTACGCACACTGGTCATACAGCTCCTGTCACTCCTCTGCCATTTTTATCAACCAACTAGCTTCTCCAGAGAAATTATCACTCAAATACAGAAAATATTTGGCATTCAGCAAGAAACATTTCAACGATGATTAGCATAGTCTGGTAATCAAAAACAATAATGAAATAAAAGAAAAAATTTTAGATATTACTGTATTATAAATACCTGAGCTGCAATTTTCCAATCACAAGGCAATTACAAACCCAAGAGCAAAGCACAGAAATGTATTTGTCTGCTTTAAAGCTACAGCTTGTCTAGTTAACAGGGTAACAACTTACAGTGTTAACCAAACATTTTTTTCCAGGTAAGGTTAGTTAACTGGTTTGTGGGTTTGTAGGGGTCGCGACAAACCATAAAAACAGGTCACTTCTTCTCCACTTGCACTGTGTATAGGCAGACATTGTGTGTGAGGCAACTGTGGACGTGGGGGGTGGGGGCATTTTTTTCAAGACTATGAGTTCTGAATGTAAGATTGATGCTTTCATGCTAACATTCTTATGTATAAGAGCTGGAGCCATTCAAATGTTCTCTCTAAATCTTTTGCTCTGGATAAGAATGCTGCTACTTTTGCCTGTAAGTAAGAAGGTATTTTGTTTTATCTTCTTCCTGCCTTTGCATATTTTTTTAATAAACATTTTTACTTCAAATATATAAATTCCCAATAGTAAATTTGTATGGGCTGTTTGGCTAAGATTTTGCTCTCTACCTTTTACATATGTTAATCACTCCCTTGCTGCAAATGAAAAAAAAATATCCACTAAGCTTTCTACAAATGAATACACAAGATGCCGTTACCAGCATATGAAATTACCTAGAAATTTTGCAACTTCTGGAGTTAATGTCTTGTCCTGCTCTCTGTTAGATTTTTGGTGCTGTGGTTCAGTAGGTAGATCTGGTCATCTACCAATCACAAGATCGGTGGTTCGATCCCCAGCTTCTCCAGTCCACATGTCGAAGTGTGCTTGGGCAAGATACTAAACTCTAAATTGCTCCCGATGGCTGCGACATTCACACATGGCTGTGTGAATGTGTGTGTATATGAGTTCCTGATGAGTGGGTTGGCTCTTTGTAGAGAAGTCGCCTGCCCTTACAGCGTGAATGTGTGAATGTGCCTGTGTGAATGCTGACTTGTGTTATATAGGCGCTTTGAGTAGTTGAAAGACTGGAAAAGTGCTATATAAATACAGCCCAATTACCATTTACAATACCCAGCTAGTATGTGTTAAGATAGTGCTACGTTTCTGTTCTGTTTAACAAACCATATTAGAGAGACACAGTCAGCTAACCCATTTAACATATAGGCCTACTGGAAAATAATTTAATTTAAGTGAGTGTATGAAGTGAACTAGTAGCACTTTTGTTCAGCAAAGGTGGACTGTTACACCGATATTCTGCCTCGCTGCTGCAGTGGAGGTAGTAACACCAACGCTGTTATGTTATCTTTGGCTTTTGAATGGGCTGGTTTGCTAAAATCACACCAGCATTGTTTGGTTTTGTTTGGCTCAGTGTATAAAAGCAAAGCTGTAAAGGCCTAATAACCATTCTTTTTTTAGGGTAGTATTGTGGGTTTCTGCCTAAAAAGGTGGACAGATTAATGCAGCATGAAGTAGGCTTAAACTAAAGCTGCAGTCGTTAGAAGCCTACTTTCTCTAAAGGAAGACCAGTAAATAGTGCTGCAATAACAGTCCTAAAATAATACGGAACGTTGGTGTTGAGGGTTAGGGGAATGGTTGCAAATAGAAAACATCTGAAAGAGAATCTGAAATGTATTGCATAGTAAGACACTGCTACTTTTGTGCACCACCTACTCAGGACAAGCACACACTCACGACAGAGGAAGGAGGCAGTGGGAATAGGTAAATGCCAAGAGATGCCCTCTAACACGACACTTACACAAAAGTCTGTAAATGTGATTCAGCAAAGATTAGTCATGGTGCATGAAGAAACTTGGAGATACGTAAAACCAGAGATGAATGACAACAACAAAAACAAAGTTTAAGCTAATGTTAAATCATGGATAGTAAAAAACAAACAAAATCCCTTTTAAATTGAGGATGTGTTGTGGATAATTAGAATGTTGAGCAAGGTTAACATCTTATTCATAGTAATTACAAAGGGTTAATTTGCACAAATACGTCATCCTTTTCATTTCTTTACAAAGTCATGTTTTTTTGTGCACCCTGTGGAGCATCAAACTAGCATTTGTTTGTTTCAAAAAATCTATGAAAAATGGAATTTTCTAAAATCATGCTTTTTTACTGTGAACTCAAGGGTAATGTCAGTCGGACTGGTGCTGGTGTATTCATTTTAAGAATGGCATATATCTGTTTTTGCAAATGAACTCTTCCAGCACACAGTTAACAGCGAGACCAATCTGCTGTGTTGTGAAATATTGTCTGTGAGTGGAGAGCAGCAAATTGCAGGATGATGACTCTCTGATGGCTCTCAAAGCTGTTTGCTGTCCATTTTAGGATTAGGCTTCCTAAAGACTGTCACTGCTGATGGCAACAGCATGCCAGTAGGCATAGAGCCACTGATGTTTATATTACTGATTGGCACCACAGTGTTCAGTGTATCAATAAGGTGTATATTAGCTTGTCTATATACTGAACGTATTTCCAAATTTGCACTGAATTACTTGTGTGTCAGGATCTGCAATGAAATATAGATTAACATTAATAATACTTCACCGAAAGGAAGCAAATTTAGCAGTTAAATATTCTTTTAGTTTACGTCAAACCTGACACATTACAGACACAACTGATGTCAAGCTCCAAATAGGAAATATTGATATAAACTAATTCTGTTCTCCCTCAGTATTCCTACTCAAACTGAAGCCCTAGTCAGGACTAGTTTCCTACTCACACTGCTAAAAGAAAATGTATTAATAAATGGCAGCAAGCGGAACATCGCTCCCCTGTGCACTAAGATCAGTTAACAATGCTTTAAGCTCTCTGAAAGTCACAGTGCACACACAGCAAACTATTTTAAAACATGACTTGAAGCGAATTCTTTGTATACAATAGGAGGATGTCTCCAATTAAGAGATTTCAGAAAGATTAGTGTGTGGCAGTGACATATACTCTCAAAGTGTCTGACAATCATCCCACGCAAGCTGTTTTATCTTAAGAATTGGTATTTATGTAAATCTAGATAGATCGCCACAGTAATGAGCAAAGTCACAGCATCTGCTGTTGTAATCCTCAGAAAACTTAATGGAACCAGCTCAGACTTAATAGTTAAGTTTTTAAACATAAAGTATTAATGTGTTGGGGATCATTAGTATCTTTACTAAGCTGAACAATGTATTAGATTTTGTAATATTACATTATTCTTTATTATCCTATGTTATGTTACGTTGCAGTGAAGTTATGTCATGTCATGCTCTGTAATGTTCTGTCATGTCTTGTCTTGTCGTGTTGGGTTGGGTTATGTATTGTTATGCTTGGGTATATTGTGTTTTGTTATTTTATTTTAGATTGCGCTATATGGTGTTGTTTCTCTTCTACTGTACTGTGCCGTGTTATGTCATGTCCATGTTATTTTATGTTATATTATTTTGTTGTATTGTGTAATGTAATGTTGTGTTATTTTTTTGTAATACGTATTAATTTAGATTCTAGTATGTTAACGTTATTCATATTGTGCTGTGCTGTCTTATGTTGCATTACTACATGCCCTGTGTTGTGTTGTTGTGTGAAGAATAACCTTGCAGCTCTTTCCTGATACAGCAGAAATTGGTCAGAGGAAACCTAAATGAGTGTGATTGCAACACTGCATAATTTAGGACTTCGCTCAATGTTATTTTGACATGTTGCCATGATCACTACCGCTCTGACAGCCACAACACAGGCATGTGTTAATTATTCATGGCTCTAAACACTGCTTAGATCAATAATTAACTAGAGAAACTGAGAAGAATCACTAAAAGCATAGTGGATTGAAGCACTATATAGTGCATTTACACACTCCTTTTAGGTGAAATAGGTCAGAGATAGAATCCTTTTTGATCTCTCATTTGATACGCGTGTTTTATCACTTGGTTGAGTTGAAAGATGAAATTGAGCCGAGTTGTGTGTTTCTGTGCTTGTAGCGTGTTGTGTATGTGTGTGAGGACAGACATTAGCTTTACCATACTGCTGAAGCATAATTAATGCTGCTCAGAGAAAATGTGTCTGTTAACTGCAAAGTATGTGCCCTGTAAATGCACATAGTTCCTCTAACTGTGCACATAATAGATAACTTGAAGAGATAAAGCAAGTGTAACAACTCATGAAATTCTTATTGGTGTGCAGCAGTGTAATTTTGTAACAGCACCTGCGCATACCAAACTGAGTGTGCTGTGAGGAACAATCAAGCTAATATTCCAATATTCAACTTGTTGATTTGCAGAGGGTTTTGCAGCTGTGCAGCTATCTGAGTGTGACTTGTTTTTGTAAATAAAAGATGACTAGAGATTATTCAACCAACACATTGCATAAACAGAATCTCAACATCAAGAGGTTGGAAAGTTTGCTTTCATGGTGTTTGTTTGTTGCCTGGGAGGAGATAAATAAAGGTAACTGTTTATGTGACAAGGTGCACAAACTACATAAAATCCACTTATAACTCCAAAGGCTTGTCATATCACACTTACAAGTATGTTTTCTGAAGAACAAGTTATGTAATCTTTCATTATGCAGAGTTAATGTTGACTGTATGTTGCTTTTGTGTGAAGGTCAAAGACTGGCTCTTTCAGTTTGTATAATCAACATCTAACAATGCTGTAATTATTAGTGAATTTCATAAGCGCATCTTGTGTGTTTCAAGTGATATGTAGTCTGTATTTTCTGGTATCAAAGAAAGACACCGCAAATTAAGAGCCCTGCAATTTGTGCCTCAAGCCATCCACCCAAAAATCTGTAATGAGTGATCTTGTATTGTAGGCCATTTTCACACGTAGTTACCGGGAAATTACTGGGACAAACTTTTAGGCACCGTGAGTGATTCTTACTATTCGTACATGCAGCTACATTAAGGAATTTTGCACTTTTTCACACATGCTAAGGCAATACTGGGAGAGGGGAGGCAATAGACAGGCCAGCAGACAGTGGTAATGCAACAGTGCCATTAAAACTCAATAGAAGAAAATGAAGATGAAGAAGAAGAAGAAGAAGAAGACGGAGAAAAAGAAGATTATGGGGCAAGGCCAAATGTGTGTGTACGCGGTAAAAGACGTCTCAATGTTTTAAGAAGCGTGGCCAGCCAGGAGCTGTCTTGTCAGTAGTGATGTATTTTACATATAACAAGAGACGAGTTATCTTTTGCTGTGATAAAATTGAATCAGAAACTTGCATTAGATACATTCAGAGGAACATTCAAAGAATGTGTCTATTTCAAACACGTCATCAGCAGGTTCTCATGATCAGTTTACTCACGTGGAGCGATTGAGGCCTTTTGTCACTAATGTTACTGCAGTGATGAACTATAATCCCTCTACATACAGGCATACATACAGTCATACAGGCATTTTAACTGAAATGTTACAAGGTCTTGAGGTAAGAATATTCGTCCGTGCACACATGACCCCATGTAGTTCCTGAACATTTCAGGGACAGACTGCATGTGTGAAAGTGTCAACAGAATACTAAAGTGGGAACATGTGGAAGCACTAATGCTGATATGAAAATATGTCAGACTATATGTCATTGACTTTATATAAAGCTTGTCAGCGCAATTTCCTGTCCAGCTCTCTTTGCTCCCAAAACACACCACTGTAAGAATGGCAAAGGAAAACGTAAACATGTCACCCCCCGTGACTGATGCAGACGCCCTTTGGAGCCAACACTAACACGTCACCTTGCTTATTCCTGTAAAAGTGACTTACCGGGGCTTGTCATTGGAATGTTGAAAACATCAGAATGCTGTGTAGGGAGATGTATTACGCTCCCAAGGTATCTTAAAATGGCATCTGAGATGTCTGGGAAACATCTCTGACAAATAGAAGGGTGAGCAAACAAGTGCAGAGGAACAAACTCAATATTTAGAGTTACATTAAGATGTTTCTGAAGCGTACGCAGTGCTTTTAGGACACAGTAAATTTCCGTCAAAGTACTCATTACAACTTTGCTTTCCTCCCTTTTTTCAAAAGAAGCGTCTTGTTTGGAGCATCGCTATATGGTTATTTCACTCCTAGTATGAGGCATAACCTTGACTGACAAAACAAACAGCTGTAAAATTATAGCTGTTTTTGCCATTATCCATTTATTTCAGGTGTTTTGTTGGTGGAGGAACTGGTGAAAAAGGAGTAATGCACTGGCCACATAATTGCAGGGTTATACAGAGGGAGAAATTTTAAGAAACCCTTCAAAAACAATCAAATAACACGCAAGCACCTGGGTGCTCTGCTTTTCATTTAATTATTTTAATAAATAACAGGCTGTCAATGCAGTCTGTTATGCTAATACAAATCTAGCCTAACACAGACCAGCCAAACCCCGTTACAAACTGTATGACTCTGATTCCACTCCTGACATAATGTTCACGACGAGAACAAAGTGTTTCTTCCTAAAAGGATGTTCTGGTTCAGTCGGAGAGGCAGATGGATTATTGACTGCACCCCGTGACACAGTTGTGCTATACTGCTGGCAATTTTGAGCAATACTCTTGCTGTCTGGCAGAGGCTAACGTGTTCTGTCCAAGAGCAGCCATTGTACCAACCACCTCCTGCTGTGTGCCTGAAAATTACTTCCAGACATGGCAGCCAAAAAATCAAACTTTTCTGTGAGCAATGCTGCCCTTCAGTACAGTGACAGTGTGTGTGTGTGAACAACGTTGCTTCAGCTTTGTTTTCAACGGTGTCCATGGGGTCTATAGATGAAAAGGCCTTTAATAATTAAAACTCTGTTTTCTATGTAAGAATTAGCACGGAAAAACATGGCAAAAATAAACTCTATTGGCTTTTTAACCTCTTGTCAGTAAGAAACATGGAACCTAGCCTCTGATTTAATTTTCATTAATTAAACTAGAGTCTTAATGGGCCTCTCAGGTTGTGGTTTAAGGGTTTTGTTTATGTATAAATTCTAAAAAATTTAAAATGTCAAGTTTTCCAAACAAACTTTGACTGACAGCTGTTTTCAAAGTAATTCTCAGATAAACCCGAGGAAATAGTCTCGAACCTATGAATAGATTGAAACCACAGTAATTCTCACACAGGCGTTAGACAGAGCCTATAGTGCCATGCTTACTAAGCTTGTTCCTCTTTAGCTTGTATCTCTGGGGCAGTAACTCTATGCCCCTCTCTTATCTTATCACATGGTTACATTCAGCAGAGCAGCACACAGCAGGAGTCACCTTGGTGCTATAAGAGATGCAAACACTCCTCTGTAGAGACGTAGAGATGTGTGCCATTGCAGTCAGGCTGATCAAAACCAGCCTGGGATTGAGCTGTGAAGCCTGTGTTGACTAAGGGACCAGTTAATCAGAAAGTCATGTTTAAGTTGAATTTTGATGTTAAAAAGAAAAAGGAAAAGAAAAAAAGACTGATTGAAAAAGATTCAAGTTATATGCTTAATGTAGGTCCTTCAAATCAAGTTGTTTTTTTACCCTCCAAACTGACCAATGTGCTGTTTTCCTGATCCGACACCTCTACAGAACGATGGTTGTCTTTGTTAAAAGCAACCAATATTTCATTTTGAACAGATGTAGAAAACATACAGTGATTCCTTATCCAGATATTACAGATATATTTGAAAATAACAAATATTACTCAGAAATTGTACCAGCGGTCAAAAATGCCATGACAAAATGCCTTTTTGGGCAAGTAAATCTAGCTGCTCACTTGCCCAATGCTGAACATATTTCTTTTTGTTTTCATTCCAAACTGGATATGATGCGAAGGAGGGAGTGAGCAAACAT
>JAPZDX010000024.1:16409369-16426394 GCA_029783625.1 Naso annulatus
AAGTTCATTTTCTTTCTAATTCGTCCACATTTTACATTTTGTGATGATTCATTTCGGTCTTTGCTTTTATCCAAGCGCAGCTATTTCTGTATTTTAGATCATGTAGAGATTCCTTCTGAGTACAGCAGAAGAGATGAGTACCAATATATGAGTCACATAGATAAAACAATGGCTTTGTATCATCAAGAGGTCTGTTAGAAAGTCTGCCTGTCACAACAGCCATTTAGAAAACAAAGAGAGCCGGATAATGAAAATCTCTGTGAAACCCAAATCTTTTAGATGTACAGAAACAGAGCAGAGTGAGAGGGAACCAAGATGAGATAAGCACTGATCGAAGTCGATTTCACAAACCTCCGCTCTCAAGTTTCTCTCCTTCTGTGCAACTTTGTGATACTGAATCTAATTTATTCACTTGGCGCAGTTTGTGCAGCATGCTGAATTAGGGGGACTGGAAGCTGTGAATTGCATTTAGCAGCTGAAGGAGTTAACGGCATGCCAGGTGGGATGATACGAAAGCCTTGCTTCAACAGTCAAAGAGGGAATACAAAGTTAATCTAAAAGCAGTGGGAGGTGTACGCTTCAGTACATGATAGGACGAGAGGGAGGCAGCTTACATTCCATGCAAAGCGTTGCTTTTCTGCAGAGTTCTTAATGAAAGCCTGCGATGAACATTGTCATCCTCGATGTCCCCTGTTGTGCTCTGCTGCCTCTCCCTTGATAACTCGTGGAAAACCTCTTCTCAATGCTTTATTGAACTCGAAGATAATGACAGTTGCTAATGCTGTCACTGTGACAGAATGTGTAGCTCACAGTGTATCTGCACTTATCAGCTAATTTGTGGGTTTCAGGTAAAAAGAAGGAGGACCTGCACAAAAAACTAAGGGAGATTGTGGACGCATGACCCGCAGTTGTCCCCTGTCAAGGATATATCCCCACTTTTACTATTGAGCTCTGAGCTGTTTTAATATCCAACAATTGCGCTGTTTATTCATCCAAAGCATTTTAAATCTTACTTGTTGACATTTGGTTGTAATAATTACTGTTATCAAGCTTTTGGCAGTTTGGTTAGCTGACAACAAACTAAAAAGATAAATGTACCTTTTGGTTTTGTTCAGTAACATGTAATGAAGAGAAGGTGAGAAATGTGATGTTTTATAAATAAAGTGTTGGCATTTCTGCTTTATTTCCTCAACCAGGTCAATTAACTGCTATGTAAGAAGAAAAAATAGCACATACCATATGGCAGATGTACACAATGAGTGGGACATGTTGTATCTGTCAGCTGTCGTTCTTCCTCAGCTCTAAATACCAGCAGAAGCTTGATGTTTTCGCCTGTGCTGTAGACCTCAGTGTTTTCATGCTGATTTTTTCATGCAAACATGTTATTAAATCTTAACAATATATAATACAAGACTTCTTCGACTATTAGATAGTTATTTTGCAAGATAAACACCACTTTCATGTCTGTAAGGTGAATGAGCTAGAGCAGGTGCTAGTTAGCTTAGCACAGTAGTGTAAAGAGTTGGGGGGGATAGCCCGACATATACTCCTGTAAAATGTTTTCTGCGCTTTAATTTTTATGAAACATAAACAAATTTATCACAGAGCATTAAGGTGTTAGTAAGCAAAGACAAAAATTTCTTGATTAGGTGTTAGCTGTGCTCCCCTGTTACATTGCCATGCTAAACTAGCTCAAGATTATTTTTTCGGCTAGCAAGCTAATAACCCAGCGCCTCTCCCTATCTGTGTTTCATTAATGCTTAGCTTTACAGTGTGTCATGGTCTCCTCTGTATACATGTAATGGTCTCTCTCAGGAGGGGTGTGTGTGTGCTAATAATTCACCAACTTAACCAGGTCGTTGTTTTGCTTCCCTGTGAGCTACAGCTTTTGTAGGTGAGCTAAGTTAGCTTTCCTCCAGAGCCGGGGTCGTCTTTACAGTCTGCTCCTCTCCTTGTTCTTTTTAAAAGGATAAATGTTTACAAGTTGTGGTGGGTTTTTAAAAAACAACAACAACAACAACAACAACAACTTGTATTATCTTTTTTTTTTCTTTTGTCTTCAGTGATGCCTTTGAGTTTGGCCATATATTTGCCCTTCCTTTCTAACTCAACCCAAAAGTCCTTTTTTTTTTTTTTTCCATTTTTTCTTCCTCTTTTTGTTTTAAGAGGCAGCTCAAACGAGTTACAACACAACATCGCCTCCTTCTGTATTGTCAGTAAGAGCCTGTTTCTTTTGGTGATGGCTGGAACAAATCATTGTTTGGAACTATTCGAAGCCATGTGACACGAGTTGCTTTCGCATTCAAAATTTCAACGGATTTATATGAAAGCGTCACAAATCTGTCATTCAACGCCTCTGGTCTGACTCACAAATTTTTACAAGACACTTAGGATCACACCCCACAAACAATGAGATTTGTGCCAGCAAATTCAGCTGAGCAGCAGATACTGTAGGTAAAAATGCAGTGAGCCAGCTAACAATTGCTATTTTGATTTTTACGTGTTACATGTTAATCTTTGGTGTTATTACAGTATCAATTTATCATGTAAGTATATTGGTTTTATTTTGTTTTTAAATCTAAAATGATAAATCTATAACAACTAATTAGGCCTATATGTAAATATTACAATGGGAAGTAACTTGTACTTCGAGTCATTTATTATTTAGATACATTTTTATTTTCACTTTGCGGTGCTTTTTAACTTAGCATATGTACTTTTACTTAATTTAGATTTTTAGTACTTTACCCATCACCGCAAAGTGGCAAAAAGGCCTATTTCCCATTTTATGTTGTGAGAGAAATGACACCAATAGTTAAAATATAATGAGAATATTGAGTTTAGTTGTGGTATCCATAGCAATCTCATAATAAATCATACAATGTTAGACATTCGTTGTGTACTTTTAAACACTGTACTATTTTTTTCTTTAAAATACTCTAATTTGTCTAAAAATGTATCCATGAAATTAATTATAAAGTTAGTCGAGCATGCAGGAACTAGAGCATATATTCACGTTACCCTGCCCTTTCTGCAGTGAATAAAAGCGTGTGTTGTAAGTGGAACATGAGGATGAGATTTCATTGTGTTTCATTATGTTCATTTTATTTTGTTCCTGTTAGTAATGGTGTGAGCGCTGGTGGGCCAAACAACTGCGGGCTGAATTAAGACCCCAGTCACACCATGACCTGTCAAGGTCAAGTTCAGTACCACACTAGCATGGAAGACTGGTCAGAGTCAGCCTGATACAGATGGTCCACTGTCTTTAACACTCACTGTCAATATATTCCTTCTAGCCATTCATGCTCTCCTGTCACCATCTTGCGCTCTCTCTCACACACACATAAAACCTCTCAGTCCCCTCTATCTCAAGGCGCCATAACAGTGTGAATGTTTCCTATTGGCAGGATGCAGCCTGCAAGTAAACAGACCCCACAGACATTTATATGTCACGTATTATTACAATAATGTGCTGAGAATTAATGGTTTTATGGGGCATGTATCAAGGCCCTGTTATCCAGAGACAGTGTTTTACACTGGGAGGCATGGCAGACTGACAACATATAAGCACGTTCGGAAGTTGTTGGGTTTTTTTCAGAATTTATCACTGAAGTCATTTTTCAAAGCCAAACCTGTGCAGTGACAGACAGAGTCCACGCTGCCCTGAGGCTCATGAAGCCAGCTTTGAAGATTTTTATAACTAATATTACCTATTCCTAGCAAGCAAATTGTCCGTATGTATCATTTAAACAAATTAGGTAAATTAGAAGACAAACACAGTATTAACAATATTAGTATGCATCTTGGACTATGTGGGTTTTTTTTAAAAAAAAGAAAAAAGTGAAAAAAAAAAAGAATCTAAAGTGTCCTAAATGCACGCTGTAAAAATACGCCACGTAAGAGCTGTATAAGAAGACCAATGTGTGCTAATTGGAAGTGGGATGCTAACACATCCTTTAGTTACTCCTCTGATGAATCTGGTGAGGTCTGCATGGTGGAAGGTATGTACTGTAAGAAGGTAAACTGAATCCTGAGCATTTCTGCTGAGCTTGAACTTTTCAAATCCCCATAGCTAAAAATAAAATCTTGCCAGATGGGACAGAGAAATTTAATTAGAATTTCCCTCCCTCCCATCAGAAACACTCGAGACACAAAGTTTTAAAGTGAATTTACAGAGATACAAAGGAGACAATCATTGCTCACCTGTCTGACACTTGATTTAAGATTATACCTCACTCCTGTATGTGGGAAGGCAACGTCTGGAAATCAAACTAGCTGTAGCACGAGACTCCTAGGGAAGCAACTCCCCTGCACACTCCCCCGCCTGTTTTTGTTCTGGCTCGGATTTTTTATTTTTATTTTTATTTTTTCTCATTTGTTGTCACTCTTTCTTTTAAGTCGGGTTTACGCCAACGATTTATAATGAGACGAAACAGTTGACAGGGAAATGGGCAGACTGGCCATCGGGACTCATCAGCCCATTTTAATTAATCACCAGCCCACATGTAAGTGGTTACTGAACTGTCAGTCTTTTGTTGTTCTGCAGGCTGGTTGTGGGTAACAAAGTCCAGGGACTTTTTTTGGGCCCAGTCCACCCCGGCAGGGAAAGTCACAGTAGTGTTAACTGGTCCGTCTCAGCTTGACACAAGCCGACAGACGGTGCAACTCAGCTTCTCAAGTGGCCAGAGGCCAGTTTTAGAACGTAAGACAAATCACTTGTTTGCACAGCCAATCAGCTCATGGCACATCACCTGTTGCTAAGAAGCACAGCAAGGAGCAGCCAATAGGAACAAGCATTCTTTGTAATGACAAAAAGTGTCTGTCATAGTCTTCATTTTCTAAACCCTGAATACAGAGCCAAGGAGAGGTGCAGAAGTCTGCTGTTCTTTTAGACCACCTGGATCACTATATGCTAAAAGGTTATATTTATTTAGCCCATTGACACCAAAAATAAACTGCCTACCTCAGCTTTAAAGTGAACACGCTTACTCATTACTTAAAAATGAACAGTGACAGGATTCAAACCCTGATGACAGCAAAACAAAATACTCACATGAAAAAAAAAAAAAAAAAAGGTAAAACCTACAGCTTCCTAGTTTGAATCTGGGTCACAGACAGCCAGCATCGATCCATCCAACCCATGTTTTTTTTAACTTGGTATTGTGTTGATTTAACAACACCTTGAGTCTACCTCTGTACTTGAAATGTGCTCTATAAATAAAACTGCCTTGCCTTGCCTTGCAGTGCTGAGCTTTTACTGTTACCGACCCACTTTGACAAAGTAAGAATATTGTTAAAATGCACACATGGGTTTCCAGTCATTGTGGAGATACTTCTGTCACATTTCAACAGAAAAAATAAAGTTAATCCTCTTGGTCTTGACATTTTAAGAATGTAGGAGTAGATGAAGACTTCTGAGTTGTTTCTTGCAGCCAACACCAAAAATTGGCTACTTTGCGTTTTTTCTCCCAAACTTTATACTACAATAACAGACAGTGAGGTGGGCTGGACTGTCACCAGATGGAGGATGGTCACCGAGCTAGAGGTGATGCTGAGTAACGCAGTAATGAGGAAAACATTCAACTACTGACAAGGTGTTTTAGGCAGTCCAGACGCTTTGTTTTCTGTAAGAGAGAATAACTTCCTTCGACGTGGACTTCGGAGTTAGTGACTTTGCAGACTTTGCAGAAAAAAGCTCAGCCACAGCAAACTAAAGGAAAAGGAGAAATCCCAAAAAGCACAGAATGGCCTCTTCAGGGTTAAGGTGGGGTTAGTCTCCAGGAAATTAATGTCGATTTAATTTCCCCAAAAGTGACCTAGATAAGTTTGTGTTTTTGTGTGTGTGTGTGTGTGTGTGTGTGTGTGTGAATAAGGACTTGTTTAATGCCTCCACCATAGGCCAGTGCAATGTGAACTATGGTGTAAAAATAGGCTATTTGTCGGCATTTGTCACCAAATGAGTTTCTGGAAGTTTCTGGAGAATGAAAGTGAAATTTCGAGGTGCTCGTCTCGTCACACATGCTGGAAACCTACAAATAAAAACGATCTTGGAACAATACTTACTCTTGTGGCATGGAGAACTGAATCCAAAATAAAAGCCAAACTTTGCCTCACAAACTGAAACGTACTCTTTGAGAACATTTTTGAACAGCTATGTCTGTTACTGCTGTTCACTTTTACAGAACATGTTACTGTTGCACTTAAGGGAAAATTAAAAATAACCTGAGAGCAAAAATAGTGGAAGGAACTGAAAGACTGATCTGGTAGAAACACATTTCTGAAGATAAGTACCATTTACTGTACTTTAGGTTTGTGTTCATCAGTGTTTTACATCCTTCCTTGTGGCTCAAACCTGTACAGAGAAGATATCAGAGCACAGTTGTCAGCACGCCTCAGTTTTTCTGTTCAAAAGCATAATTCAGTGTGTGAATTAGTCAGTTATAAGATGGAACTTGCATTTATTTATTTCTAGGATGTGTTTTGCTTTCTCACTTTGAATTTCTGAGCAAATAAATTTTTAATCAAAGTTTGACTTGGAGAGGAAAAAAAATAGAATGAAGTCGGGATGAATATTAATTTGGTATATATTTAACACAGCTCCTCATCATCTGGCCTATTTATTTCAGTTTTTGCCTCTTCTTTTTTTAACATAGTAAATTTATTTTGACCTTGTTGCCATCTCTTCTGATCTTTTATTTATTCAATCTAATCTTTTAATCACTCCATGTGTTGAGCCATTTTTACTTCTAATTAATTTGTGATTTCAGTATTTATCATTACTGTGCGGCAAGTCGATGTCCTTCTGTTGAAATGATTAAAGTCATCTGTTCAGTCTTTTATTTCTCTACATTATGAGACATTCTGCAACTTTGCTTCAATAATGATAACTGTGTATTTTATACAACAGTAATCAGCAGAGATTGTCCCCTTTGTTTCTGGCCCTTTGTGACACTGGCATCAAAGCTAAGATGCCTAAAACCATCAAACTCAAACAAATACAAGTATTTATTATTACATAGCCAAAAATGTCTCTAGCATAAACCCTCAAAAGAACCAACAATCTTTGGATATGGAACCAGTAATGCTCTATATTCTTTTCCCTGCTACAACCACTATAAAGGTGGTCCTGCATGTTCTTTACAGCTGTGAGTTCAGGGCCAAAGATGGATGAACGTCGCTCTGTCAAGTGAAAGTTTAAGAAGAGTAAAATATGAGCTCAGTCAACCTTTCACAGATAAGTGTTGATCAACGGTAATAACTTCTGGTGGGTTACCCACAAAACATAAAATAATACAAATGTCAAAGACACTATTGTAAAAAAAACAATTTGCAATATCTTCATAGTGCATTAAGTGATTTGACGAAATGCTGAGAAATCCTATCATCACCAACAGCTTTATTCTTCATGATGCATCCAACCAGGCAGCAACCTTTCCTGCACCACAAACATTTATATCACCACGGCATTAATCATCGATATATTTAATCATATCTTTCCATGTGACACTAATTGCACAGCTTTCCATATCAAAAATACATGCTCTTCTCTGAATATGCTGTCGTTGCAGAAGTGAGGTGAAGCCAGATTTAAAGTGTAAATAAAAATGATTTTTTTTTTTAATGTGCCTGCCTTTTCTGCAAGACCTTCCATCAGATTCCTGGATTTCTTTTGCAAGCAGATGGACACGATTGGGCAGAAAGTCTTTTAAACCTGTTAGGGCTTCACTGCTCTAACCTTTAGGAAAATGTCAAGATTATTCACAGAGGAAATCCCAGCTGAGGTAATCAGTAAGTCAGATGGATAGATTTCCCTGGCCCTAGAACTGGGAGGTAAAACAGCAGTGTTGGATGAGACAATGACGGCACTGTAATGCTATTTTAAGTAACTACATAAACAGCTGGCAGTAAGTAACTATGGCCGTTATGTGCAAATTACATAGCAACTAAAAAGGACTGTACATAGCTACAGTGTATAGTTTTTTTTTTTTAGTTGTTGCAAGTAAACTTAACGAGTTTCAAACCTAAGTTTTAACTGACACCATGCTAGCTAGCTAGTTACTCATAGAAACAACCCCTCTGCATTGATAAATATATATTTCCTTGGACCCGATAGTATTTCTTTAGACCTTGTGCTTTTTCGTCTGATGTCTGAGACCTGACTCTGATGTCCTGCACTCACATTGCTCCAGACTAACCGCACCTGAGCATGCTTGAGCTTCCTGATCTATGGAGTGCAACCCATATTTTACCCGCCTTTTTGTTCTCTGGTATCCACGATCTAAAAAACGGTCATGGATTTTTCCACTGCTCATTATCTGCACTTTATGTGCTGTTGTCTGCCAGAATTTAAGGTGAATCCTCTTCAAGCAGTCACAGTTATAAGAGCGATATCGGCGCCCTGTGACCGTGCTCGTGCGTGTGCATCCGTACCATGCCGAAGCCAACCTCTTCCAACCGTGCCAGGGCCGACAAAGCGTGTCGTGCTTGGGCACAGAACGGAGCGCTGACACTACTTAAACAAACTGGACTTCGGGGTCAGATGTGCTCAGGAATGGAACGGATTGCCTAGTGTGAGTGCGCCCTAAGGCACTTTTGGTCTTTGAGATAAAACTTCAAACTAGCATGCTAACAAGCTTGGCAATGCTTACATATCAATGGATACTGATTAGAGTACCATATTTGCCATATTAGTTTAACATGTTAGCATTTCAGCATTTCTTTTATTAGTACCAAAGACAAAGCAGGGCTGAAGTTGATGGAAATGTAATTGGTTTTGCAGGTTTTTGATCATCAAACAAAGTAGTAGTGCTTAATGAAAAGTGAAGGTAATCAAAGCTGAATAAATCATCCTGAGAGGAACATATGTTACAATCCTTTTAGTTGCTGTTCGGACAGTTCAATCACAACTGTTAACATGAATGTGATATTATAGAGTTATAGTCAGTGAATTGCCATAAGTCATAAGGGACTGTTGTATGAGAAACACGAAAATCTGTGCAAAATTTCATGGAAATCCTTTGAATACTGAATGAGATGTTTTAGTCTGAACAAAAAAAAAATTGACTGTATAAAAACATTCTTTGTGAGTTTTTAGGTTTCAGAACTGTTGAATGACCTCCTTGCTAAATAAAACATGGTGGAAAACATAAAACATTAGTGTACTTCGGCAGACATATTCACTTTGTGAATGGAAATATGAACTGGGTTCACCACACAATACTTTTAAGCATCATTTCAGTTCTCTTTAGCTGTACTATTTTCACTGCTTTCTCCGACTCTCATCATCATGCTGTTCCAACTCTTTGCAAACCCATTGGGTGCACTCTTGAAATAACCCAAATCAATAAAACAATCAGGAGTGAATATTTTCATCTGTGGCTCTGAATTCATTTAAGTCATCCACGTTTGTCGTCACTGACTATCAACTGGTGTATATGTGTATGAGCATTTTGATTTCTGTTTTTCCTCAGATTCAAAGTGTAATTCTGAAGGGATACATGACCACATTTTGTGCTAGGTGTCAGCTGCTACTGCTGATAACACAGGAAGCACATTTGAGCATTTTCACATCACTGACATGAATCCATCGAGGATTTTGCTTTCATCATGGGTAGCAGTGCTAGTCTCAGCCACTGGCCAAGTGAAGTGTACTGACACCGCAAAATAAATAAATAAAACCAATGCTAAAAAGCCCACAGCCTTTTTTTTTCCTCTCCTATACGATTTAACAGAATTTAAATCCCTTTCATACATGATGGAAAAGGGGAACACCTGTCCTCCTGTAACGTCTCGATGCCCTTAATCGTGTCAAATGAATTTTTTTTCATTTGTGCATGTATTACATTTCAGCCCACACTTGGTCAAACTGAGACTGAATATGCTGGTCTGAAAGCATTGCATAATGACCTTACAACCCACTGACCATTACTCCTAATTCACCAGCACCCTATAGAGCTGACAGTGGGTTCATACATTCAGGAAAGAAAGTGAGGCACAGAGCATTCAGAGAGCACCCTCTGTGGAAACTGTCAAGTGTCACTTTTCCCTTCCTCTCTGTCCTTTTACTCACTTGGTTGAGCTTGATTGATACTGCAGCGCACTATTCTCTCTTAATCCTATGCATTTTTAAGGAACTAGTGGGACACTTGCTGGGAACTCATTTCCAACGACTTTAACCATATTGTAATAAGGCTGCGATAGTGCTGGCGTGGCACTTTGTATTGATTCAAGGCAGAGGTCTCTGAATTGTGATTCATTACAAAACCCTGCAAAGCAAAATGGAGAGCTAAAACATGCCGCTGGAAAGTTTGTGGGAATATGTGTGCTTTATGTCCACCTTTCCTCACCTATAAATGTTCTATAAAAGTAAAGCAATGCACACTGGTAGCTATTGGAGAATATTAGCATTTCATGTAAAGACATTATGTGCAATTACTGAGTGTTAGCATTATGTAGCTGCTCATTTTTCCAATATTGAATGCATATTTCAGTGCACACTAACTAAAGGAGAGGCAAAGACTCTTTGCATGCTGAATATTTAAACACCTCTGAATATTGTTCTTGTACAGAAAATGTTGTTCATCTTAAAACCCCTGTAGCAGCTTCAGCTTTCAAATTGTTCCTCCTGTTGAGATGAGCGGGTTTCTTGGAATTTACATGAGGCAATCAGTGAATTATTAAAAAGCATGTAAGAGGAGATGCCATTAATACACACGATTTCCTTTGTATGTGCAAACACAAGACGACAATGCACTGCAACTCAGCACTTGAAGAGTCACCAGCCTAAAACTCTGATCATTATCCTGAAAACCCGCACAGCTGCGCCTCTGAGGGGTGTTTGCTTTAGAGTTTGTGTTCCTCAGCACTGCAGAACAATCTGATCGGAGGCCAAAATATAAAGCCATCAAAACCCAAGACAGGGAATGAATTTCGGCAGCGAAAACCACAGTGTCCACATGTTTAATGTGACTGTATGAATGAATGTACTTTTGTAGTTTTATCTGTTTTTCTCAGATCGCTAGTAGCACTGAGTGCAGAGACACATCAGATCCTGCAGTGACTTCATTGCCACGTGCTGTACAGTAATCATTTTCCTGCTAAACTAAAACTTCGTAGCTTTTTATATATATATATCCCTGGCAAGAGGATACAACTGCTAAAAGGTCACATAACCAATTATTTGCATTGTGACTTCTCAGTGCAGCTGATTATCCAAGAGAAATGAACCAATTCACACACATGCCAGCGCACAAACATACTCAGATTTGTGAGGAATGAAAAGGAGCCTGCGATGGAGAGAAACAGAACAGTGTGCATACGCAAGAAAAACAACCCAAATACTGAAGCAAAACAAAGCCTTTCTAAGGGTCCCTCCATCTTCATTTGGCTGACAGGCAAGCCTGAGTGTGTGACAGGCTCAGATGAAAAGTGTATCTGGGCAGGCTTTCTAATGAGAGCAGGGAGTGGTCGTTACAGCTTTAATCTTAAGCTCATAGCAAAGAGGACAGAAAGAATTTGCAGTCCTGATGTTAAATAATGGCAGATTGCAATAAAGTGACACAAATTGATATTAATGTTATTGTTGGAACAGTAGGGTCAGGAGGCGTACAAACTACGGCCATGTTAGTTGGAGGAGCTGTGCAGAAAATAAAAGCTTTCTCTGCCAGAGGGCAGCTAATCACAAAAGCCCGTCCCATTCACACGAGGCATCCTGAGGAATTGCTTTTTCAGTTGAACAAGTTTTTTTTGTTGCTTCCAGAAAGAGAGCTGTTAGCATATTCATTGTTGCAGCATTGTTAAAGCAAAAGCATTGTGCTGTCACTGTTCATACTATGCCCTATATTGGGTAGCTAACTGACCCAATGTGTTGCCTGAGGACATGTTTGATAACAATTGGTGGAATAATGTAAAAAGAATTGCATGGAAAGGCTGTTCAGCTGCACTGCAAACAGAAAAACAGATCGCCACAGGCGGTGTCCCTGCATATCTCTCTCGTCCTCTCTCTCCGGCATTTCCTTTCCTTCCCTCTTTTCTCTTACTCTTTCCGTCTCCCTGCATGTTTATGTATGGTCATAGACAGTTTCATATCACTTGTGTACCCACAGCTGTGTGGGTGACTGCATGTGTTTGTTTGTTTCTGTGCAGGTCTTTGTGCTATTTCCTTATGTCAACATCATTGCGGACCACATCAAAGCAACCGAGACTCCGCTAACTCTGGGACAGCTGAGCCGTGTTTTTAATAGTTTCACTACTGTGAAGTCACACAGTGACCCACGCTTCAGTCAGTGTTACACTCTGCAGTAGCCAGTATTGCTCGTTACTGCACTGTTGGCGTGGGAAAGACCTCATTTACTTTCTGCCCTCTTTTGTAGACGATATTCTGCTGTCGTATCACAGAGTTGTATTTGAGCTATTCAACTTTTATGCTGCAACCTTTCGTATTGTAACATTTGTGCATTTTTACACTTTGCAATCAAACTCCATGTGTGTATTTATTAGCACTCCGTGTAGATTTGTTTTTATTCTATGTGTACCTATGAGAGGACCACTGATGCCATCCTGTTTTGGGAACCTTAAAAGGAGGACAGATCCTGCTCTCTACTGAACATTATTCATATTTTTATACTATTTATTTTTATGAATTGGGTTCGAGGACTAGGAGTCTCCCCTATTTTTCAAACTTTATTTAATCAGATAGTCTTATTGACATAAAAGGTTCAGTTTGTAGGATTTAGGAGTTTCTATTTGTAGAATATGGCAGGAATGGAAAAGAATATTCACTGGTTTGTTTTCATTAGTGCAAGAATTGTTGTGTTTTCATTGCCTTAGGATGAGCTTCTTAAATCTACAGAGGGAGCATGTCCTCTTCCACAAAGCCTGTCATGCTGCATCACCATGTTTCCACAGTTGCCCAGAATGGACACACCAACACTGGCTCTAACATTAGACAAAATCTGCAATTTCACAGCTAGATACCACTAAATCCTACATAATGGACCTTTAAAATCACTTTTATCAGAGACATTTAAAGAAAAAAGACAAAAAAAAAGATATTAACAACCTCACAACATGGCAATTCAGTCAGATTAAACAGTCATCACATATGCTTCAGTTTGGAGTTTAGAAGCTTTAAATAAAACAAACAAACAAACAAACAAAAAACGATGTCTGGAGGTTGTCAATAGAAGACTGTCCTCTGGTGAAGACCAAGTTTACAGAAGAGTTGATGGCACAGAAGATGATATCATCGTTATAATGGATAATTAACTGACAGGTTTCAGCTGAAAAAATTTAATATAAATTGCATAAGGACAAACAGCAGCAGGCCTTATATTAGTCTTTATCGACATCCACACAGAAACTGCCTAGAGGCTTTCAGGCTGAATCATCAAACAATAAAAAACATCTTACCTAACAAAATATTATGACCAGCAGTATCAAAAGCCTTGGACAAATCCAGAGAGAGCAGCACAGAGTTGCTTTTTATGACACTCTTAAGGACTTCATACAAGCATCTGTGGAGCTTCAGTCTCAGAGGGCTGAGGAATTCAATATAAGTTTTTATATAATTATGTTCACTACCTGCTCTGGCAATGGAAGAATTTGTCGGAATGACACCTGATTAATATGTTGCAGTTCTCCTTCCTCTGCATTGCCAAACATTTGCTTTCTGGCCTTGTTCCAGTGACGTCTTTGCCATTTATATTCACTGTACAAGTGGCTGAACACTGGTTCCACAGCATCTCCCAGTGGGAGGCCACAAGTCAATACAGGGGATGTGCACGGCAATAACTCCTCTGTCCTTTACACTGGGCATTAACCAGACACTGCTGTGTGTGATGGAGGGTTTCTCACACCTGCTTTCGTCCTTAAGGACATTCAGAAAAACTGCTTGGTCGACTTGAAGCAAAGTGTTAACCCTAGGAAAGAATGTATGTTCTCACATCTGTTTACTGTGTCTGCTTGCAGCCGTGAACTTCTATCCTTTGTTTGCTTGTTTGTAGACCAAATCTTAAAGATTTGGTCAGGAAAATGAGACTTAGAAACATACGTTAAGTGCTCAAACCAGTATGAGGGGGGAAGCCTAAAAACAGTATTGAGCTCACACCTATACCTCATGATAAAAAACACATAGACACAGTGGAAAGAGCAGTGTTCTTACCTCTGATAACCGAAAAACACTACGCAATATTGAGACCATGACTATCTGTGTGAATGAGACAGGCAATATCGTTCGGAAGGATTTAGGCGCCATCGTCGAGCAAATTCCTGTCAAGTCTTCACGAAGGTGTGAGAAAATAATCATGGATTAGAAAAGTGACTGTATTTTTTCCTTTTGTTCTGCAGGTGCTTAAAAAACGTTCCAGGCTCTGTGGAGAATTCTGCAGCATAGATATTGCCATCTTTTCAAAGAATAAGTTATGCATTGACTTCATTTTGACTGAGAAGTCTTTAAATTGATTCCAAGGCTCATTTCTCATTTTGTTGCCCTCAGTTAAGAAGTTTGATTTGAGCCTGAGTTGAATTTTAAATTTGAGGAATATTAACATATTATGAGCCTGTTGCCTATAAATGGAGGCTTTATGCATGCAATTTACACAGTGACACATGCTGTGGCACTCATTTTAAGTATTTATGGGGAGGGAGACACATTTGTCACCTTAATACGAATGTTAACATAATGTAGGTAAATCGTCATGATATATGAAAGAATTTTTAAAAGATTTTAAAAGAGCTGTTAAAGCAGAGAGAGAAAGAGCAGCCAGGAGAACTCATGAAGCCATAAGAGTTTTCCAGATTAAAGTAATTTGTTCTTTTTCCCTCTCCATTCCCTTCACAAAGCCTCCATGGGCTTACCTTCTATTCTCCAGATGTTAACATGTCTCTCATTCTTTCTCACAGAGGAAGGAAAAAGAATAGGTCCTTGTGCCATCATAATTCTGCTGACTGGCTTCTCCTCCCTGCCTCGGCTCAAAGCAGACATAGCCAAGGCCGATTTAATGTGAAGTTAAGTGATGCTGAGGCTGCAGTGGCAAACAGTGTGGAGCACTGCTGTCTGCAGAGGCAGCCCAGGCTCTGCGTTAAAGAGCAGCCATTAGCCCTCTTTTTTAATGAAGCACATCACATAATGATATCTATTCTTTTCTCTTTACCTCCGTGAGAAGAAGGGAACAAACTTCCTGGCTCATAAAGCTGCCATTCTCTGGTGTCAATAGCAGCTCAGGGAGAGCTCAGCAATGGAAACTAAAGCCACTGAGGAGCACGGTGGTGCTTATGAACCAGATGGCCAAAACCCAGAATGCATTCTCACAATGTGATTTTAAACCTCACGACCAAAACAAACTGGTGATAGTACCGCATGCTGAAAAGAGTGGATCATTAGCTGACACTTCTTTTAGCCAAACCAGGCCATATCTTTACACTAATTTATACATTTCTTTGCAATGTGAATCATCACAAATTCTTCCACATCACTCCCATGGTTTTGGCAAAGCAATGGTCTGTTGCACCAGAAATTAAAGAGGTATTTCTCCCAAATGTTGAGAGGCTGAACAGTTGTTACAGACAGGTTGCAAACTCTGTCTCCTTGAAAATGCATTTGTAAACTCTACAAATTTGCCTAACTTTTTCAGAGAAAAAAAACCCACAATGCAACACAGATCATAAATAAAGAGGCATGTCACTTATTTATCACAAGAATTACTAGACTGTGAAATCAGTAGTTACTCTTTGCAGATTAAAGTAAATGCACACCCACACAGGAGTTCTTACTCTGACTGATTAGAGCTCCGGTCAGGTGTATATTGGCAATATTGGTCTGTATGATGTCATCATGCCTTCAAATGGGGTTGTGTTTATTATTTTCAAGAGAAGATTTTAAATGAATCCCCTCCTCTAGTTGTATTTACAACTTGTGAAAGCTCAAAGGTCATGAGTTGTGTGTTCTTTCCTAATTTTAGAATATGTCTACGTAAAATGTTGATATTTCCAGAAGCCTAATCTTCCCCTTGGATTTGACTGAGAATGGGGACAGGTGCAACAAAACCAACAGAAGGGTGATGGCGCTGGTCTGAACACCCACACAGTCCTGAGAAGAGCACAGTGTGGATGGACTATGGTTGTGCATGGGCTTAAATGTATAATTACTTTATAAAATATGATGCATTATTAATGATTAAACTATCAAATTTGAAGTAGAATTTGCTCTACCACTCCAATGCTTTAAAGCCAAGATGAAATGAAAATGGGTTTTTATCCCTGGTCACGGTGCGCACCTATGTCACAATGTATGCAAGAAAATAATAACAAAAATTAAATTTCTTTATATTGTTATGTAAAAGTCAATCATTTTTTATCCATGTTAAACAAAATCTGCTGAATGATCACGTAGACCAATTTTCCACCAAACAAATGATACTAGTATTTTGGGTGGCACAGACAGATTCAGATAGCAACAGATACGGTCAGATTTAGATCAATATAGACAGATAAGAGACACAGACAGCTTTAAATAGAGACAGATTGAGACAGAGATTTAGACAGAGACAGATAGATTCGGTGTAACGTAGTAATGTTAGCGGCAACATTACCAGTATGGTAGGTAAGTAGCTGGGCTAGCTAGTTAGCTTTGCTAGCAACAGGATGGTGGTGCGATGCGTGTTTGGGTGTTTGCTAGTCGAGTTCCTCCGAAAAGGTATGACCGACCTCTACATCCCATCTAAAACTGTTTCACTTGGAAATATGTCACCACACAGCGGTCCGATACCACAGAAATTTTGTCCAGGGCATCTTTAACGCATCTGATTTAAGAAATCAATAGCCTTATATATAGCATTGATAGGATGTGCTCTGCATAAGCAGAAGTACATTAACTTTTGATAGTCTAATTATGGCAGATTTTTCCTTCTTATCTACTTTATCTGCAACTACATATTAAAGGGGAATTCCTGTTTTTTGACACCTGGACCGTATTTATAGGAATAAATACGCTCATATACTCACCCAGACAATTTTGGTGCAGCTTGG
>JAPZDX010000024.1:16429713-16441303 GCA_029783625.1 Naso annulatus
GAATTTGCAGCCCCATGTCTGCCACTGGCGCTGCCTGGTTTAAACATTTGAAAATGGTTAACAACTGAAAACATTGGATATTTAGAAAAACAATCAAATGTAATCAAATGTAATAAAGTAATCGAAATAGTTACATTACTTATTACATTTTAAATAAGGTAACCAGTAATCTGCAATTTATTACATTTACAAAGTAATCTTCCCAACCTTGGACATGATAATGTTGTCCGGATGGTGATGAAGAGTCTTGGCTCTTTTTCTTTCAGTCAAATCTAACTTCCATGATGTAGGTGCTCCCACGTGGCCAGGTCTTGAGTCTCGGCCAGCATGTGAGTTGCTTGGTTAACCCTTGTGTCTACCAGCCGTGGGACATTGCTAAACCTAGGACCACTGTGCCAGACCCATGTTGGATATGATTTCACTAAGATTTATTTTGTCCTGTCTTGATTATTGCAACTCTCTCTCCATGTCTTAAAACAACCTTAAACTGCTTACAAGACATCCAAAGTGTTGCTTCCAAGTTTTTTACCAGGTCTTCCAAACAGTGTCATGTTAAATCAATACTGATGTCTTTGTTCTGGCTTCTCATAAAATTTGATATTCAACTACAGATTCTTGTAATGACATTTAGAGCCCTGCATGGCCAGGCACCAGCCTTCATTACAGAGCTACAACCTCTATTTATCATTGTGATGTTCTCAGACGAAAGACTTGTTGGTCATTGCTTGCTGCAGACTTAGGACTGAAGGAGATTGTGCTTTTAAGATAGTAGCCACAAAAGTCTGGAACTCCCTTCTGTTGGACTTATGATACGTGGGGGCTGTTGGCATTTTTAAAAAGTACCTAAAGACCTGTTGATTTAGACTTGCTTTTGTTTAAATGTGTTTAATTATTTTGTCTAGACTTGCTTTTATTTACATTTACTCCTGTCCTGTTTTAGGCTAGCCCTCTGCTTGCACTGTACGTGCTCTGTCTGTTATCTGCTTTTGTTCTGTCTCTCCTCTTGTTCATTGTGACACACTTTGTGACATCTGCTTTTAAAGTGGCGATATAAAAAAACCACATCATTATTAGAGATACATGACCCAGCCCAAGCGAAATGGTACTACAAGGGCTCTAACACCAGAAACATGTGATCTGAATTCAGTAGGCTACTTTCTGAGAATACTAAAGGAAAAGCCATACTTGTGATTGGCTCTGCCAATTTTTGTTTATCTTTGAACTTTTTTTTTTTTTTATGTTTGTTTCTACTTGTTTATACCTGTGCACATCACAGTATAAATATTTATTTTCCTTCCTCTCTACAATTTTTCTTATGTATATATTTGCAAATAGACTTACATTTTTCTTTGTTCTTCTTATTTTGGCTGGTGCACTCGTTGTGTCTACGTTACATTTAACTTTGTTCCACTTCTGTGATTTTTCTTTATGCATATTTTATATACATAGAGCTACAGTTGGAGGGCTTAAGATCTAGAAACTGAACTGCAAACAACTGCTTTACTGTATTTGTTGTGTACATGACAGTAAAAAAAAAAGTCTAAAGTTAAATTTGAATCCAATCACCTGATGTAATTGCTCCACAACCTTGGCCCGTTAGTAATCCAGCAACTCTGAAGCTAAACTTAAAAGGCTGATCACAGCTTCTTAGCATGTTTCTTCTTAGCATGTTTCTGGTGACAATGTTCACTAATATTTGCAGGTGTAACAAACCCTTTTCACTGTAAGCACTTTGCATATTACCACTGATGAATCAAATAAGGTGGACTGCAGCCATGTTTACCATGTTTTGTCCTGATAATTATGAGTGTAGAAAAGAAATGGGATCACTTCAGTGATCAGGATACACCATCTAAGAGCTTGTAATGTTTCACGGCAATCTACTGTGTTGTTGGTGAGATATTTAACAGGGCCAAAGTGGTAGTTCAACCAACCAAAAACCACTGCCTTGTCTATGTAAATCCACGTGAGAAAATTAATGAGACACCTTTCAGATTATCATATTTATGTACAGTTTGTATGTACATGTAATGGGCAGTAAAGCACCGCTGACATTCAAATCTGAAACAAAATAGTGCTAAAACTGACCAGCACAATAAGCGAAACAAACCAGAGCACAGAGTTGGCAAATTTGCACTTTGATAGCTTTTGCACTTTTAAACATGTACTGTAGGACTACAAGGCTTTTCCATTACCAATGAGTACTGATTACTGCAGCTACACTGGATGTAAAGAGACAGGAAAGTGGTAAAAACATTTTGCCAAAGGAATCTGCCATCTACACCGTATCCCATGATGCTTATAGTAGTTGTTGTACTTTTTAAAGAGTTCTTCACTGACAAAAAAATTGAAAAACATTAATATGAAATAAAGAAAAATTTTAAAAAAGATCTATTAAAAAATTTTGGTAGTCCAGTCTTTTGACAAAATAATCAGCTGATGGCAGCACTCTTTCATACTCCTGCCAAGAGGTTATTCAACAGGAACCCTATGCTGAGCTGCTCTGTACAATGAGGATTGAGCCCAAAATACCTGCAACTGCCGTAACCCTATTTGATTTATTATATGATCCAAATGAGAGAAATTTGAAAGAATAGGCTAGTTGAACAATTTTCTTGAGTTTTTGATTAGAAGATTGAAACCTAACTTACGTTTGTACAACAAATAGGAGGATAAAGTCAGTAGATGGTTAGACAACTTAGCATAAAGACAGGAGTCAGGAAGAAAAGGCTTACCGGCTCTGTCCAAAAAAAACTCTTCCACCAGTAGGCTACCTCTAAAATTCACTAATACCCTTTTCACACCAAAATTTGCATGGGCATGTGGGTTTTTTAAACTTGGGTAAACCAGCTAAAAATAGGCAATTGACGACTTGACTGCCACCTGACTGGGTCTGATTGCAAGTTTGCACTTTGTATTTTTTTTTTTCTATTTCTTCTGGTGCGTCATGTCATCCAGGCACACAGTGCCAGGGTTTCAATTTAGGATGGACTGGATCTTATCATTAAAAGTCAATACTAAAGAACATAGAACTAATAATGACCCTTGCCTGACTTGTGTCTCTATAATGCCTTAAAGGCCGACTGTTTCTGTTTTGAGACAAGCTTATAAATTGACAGCGCAGTGCGGTGCTCTCTCTCTCTCTTGTTAAAAGTCAATCTAGCTCACCCAGCAGACCTCTCTCTCCCTGCATTCAATTGAAACAAACAATAATCCAGCAAGATCATCTAGCACAGAGATTGCTCTGTAGCTGTGGGTATAAGACTGCAGCATGCACAGATTCACTTGTGACACAACAGTTTATAGTGCTCCTGACTCGTATTCCACTCTGCAATCGTTAATGTTGTCTTCTTGTCATTCTTCCAATTATATATCGCCTCTAGTCTGGCGGACAGACTTTTTGAATACAGACACTTTCATTCATAGACCACTGTGGAGTGTTTCTACCCAGCTCAAACTTTTGTGAAGCGCGATACACCCTGAATAATTTGTGATACAACATCTGCGCCTGTTTATATTTAAGTTGACAGGCATTTGTCTCACATCACAACGATATTTCCATACAATGAAGCCCATCCTTTCATTCAAATTAGACACAACTTTAACTTAATTTGCAAGTAGGGATGAAATCAGATGCATGGGGGAATAAACAAAAAAACTAGTATCAGTGGGGAATGCCATTTTACACAAAGTTCGGTTAACTGTGCACAGGCATAAAAACTAAAGAATGGAGAAAAGATAGCCATTATGTGTTGCCGTTGTTAATTATTAGAATTTAGTGGGTCTAAATGAATAAAAGGCAGAAAATACAGCCAGTAACGTTAATTGTAAAATATATTGTAAAGCAATGGTACTATTCACCTGTGTGTGGCCTACAGACAGTCATCCGTTGAAACTTGTCAAGTTATAAAAAAGTTAACATACTATAAGAACACTTAAAGTATGAGTTACAGTGGCATGATGCCATGCGCAGACATTAAAGCCCACTTCATTGTGCAAATTAGCGTGTTCACCCGGGTCTGACGTTAACATCTATGCCAATTTAGGTAAAGCTGCGTCTGCCCGCGTCTACTGCAGAGTCCTTTGACCCAGGAGTAAAAGGCGACTGTACGCATTCCCCCTGCAAACAAAAGCCAGATGTTAGCAGGTTTAGGTGGGTTTTGTGGTCAGTGTGAAAGGGGCTTGATGAACACATGATACCTAACCCTGTTTAATCTCTTCATATAAACAAATTAAAAGATACATAATTGTTTGGTTTTTACCTTTGGACAGTGCCTGGCTAGCTGTTTCTCACTGCTTTCATTTTTTATGCTAGTCTAAGCTAAACATCTGTGACTCTAGTTTTATTTCTACCATACATGAGAGTGGTATCAGTCTAATTCATATGATTTATGGTGAAAGTCTACATCCCAAAATATCAAAACTATTCCTTTGGACAAAATCCACTGACCTGTTGAATGAAGAGTGTAAGTATCTACATAAAAAGGGCTTTCACAACAACTTCTTTTTTTAGACAGAAGACAAAAGGAAACCTAACCTTTATTTTTGAGTGTTATCACTAATCTCATTCAACCAAAACTTAACAAGGATCATTTCAAAGTATATTTGTAAATATACAAAGATATATATAGATATATAAACAGGACAACAGAAAGCAAAGTTTGGGATTTCAATGCTTGTGCAAGTTCATATGTAGGATGAGATGCAACCAAAGGAGGTGAGGTGGGGATTCTATTATTTGAAGACATTCTCGAAGGCAGGACATTTGTAGGTCTTGAGTTTCTTTATGGCCTTTTTGAACTCTTTGCTGGACTTGTCCCACTTGTGGATGCCTGTGAGGAGGTACTGCTTATCCACCTTGCGGCCCATGATTAGATAATGATTCCCCAGGTTGTCCAGCTGCTGGCAGGGGCAGTCCGCACCGTTCTTCAAGAACAAGACCAATGACTTGATGTCCTTCTTTTTCAGGTTCCCTGCTTTCAACATCTTCTTCCTCTTCTGCAGGATCACCTTGCGGTCCATGTTTTCTCGCTTAACTTCCTTGATCTTGCTCTTAAAAGCTGTTCATTGACAAAAGGAGATAAAACAGCATAAAGGTGAGTGAGTTTTTGTGAACTTTTGTGATCTTACAAGTCCACAATGTCGGACATGCAGAGCGTGTTACCCACTGTGTGAGCAAAGTTAAACATGAGAGTGAGTGTCACTGGCAAGCCAGCACCATTGTTTCAATGATAGGAAAGGATCCTCCCCACCTCTGCTAAAATGTTTTATTCACTGACTTTTCTTTCTTTGATTTTTCATCACAATTATCGCTTCCTCCTGTCCTTTACATTAAATGGTCTGGCTGTGAGTAAACACCGTGCGGTGCGTCAGTTTCTTCTAACTGAATATCATTCAACCCGACCGGCATTCAGCTGCTCACAACAACATTAACGCTGAAGAAAATAGGCACAAGCCTGATTAAGACTATCTGCACTATTATTACCTTGAGAAAACTAAATATATAATTGTATGAAACAACCAATCTCATTAAGAGCCTGTCAGGGTTAAATGATGAATACATAGATACTAAATTTATGCATTAGCTACATAGTGGTACCTTTGGTTGTGGTCACTGCATTTACTTTCTCTTTTATTCAATAACTGCGCTGAGTGATCTTTGACAGCTGGCATCATCTAAAACTTTTTCACTTTTAAATGAGTGAGTGACACTGATGAAATTCCCAACCATGTATTACATTATTTTATCTCAATTTATACTGTCATATAATGCATTTTTTGTAAAATTATTGATGGATAAAATATCCAGAGCAGTATCTGTTTTTGGTAAGTAAAAGTAAATCTGTGACAATCAGTGTTTCATCACACTGATGAAAACATCATACAGAAATCCAGTATTATTTAAGGTAGTCCTGATCACTGATTTATCAACATTGGCCCAACATACACAGAGATATTAAAGGGTATAAACAGTACAGCAAAATATTTCACAGCAGACAAAATAATATCATATGCCGTATGACATTTTTAACAAGGATCCTTGAAATTTCTTTATTAGAGAACTATAGAATCTTTGCTATATCGCTATGGCAATTTCTGTACTTTAGTTTGATAGTCCCTTGTTTTCACTTAGTTGCATGTCAGCAGTGTGTCAGTTAATACGTAACAATGTTCTTTCAACAGACAAGTAACAAGCATTCAACTAACTGCCAATTGACTATATGGTGCATTTCAAGTGGTCTGCAGATTTGAGAAGGGTCCAGCTGAAGAATCGGACAACATATTACCACAAAACACTTCACTTCAGTATAAGACACACCCTCTGAAGTGTTTCCCTAACCCTAACCAAGTATTCCTGTGCCTAAACCAATTCATTTTTTAAAAATGGGTAATATGAATGACACATATAATTACTGCATAAACCTGTTCTGTTAATAGTTTATAGACTTTCTACTGTTCTCAGCTGTTTTTCACTTTAATTGGATAGTCCTAACACATGGTTACAAATGCTTAATGACAAATGCCTATTAATAGTCTGTTGATAATCAACTATAGATTACTGTAATGCTCTTGATCATATGTTGACATCGCACTGTTGACTTTCAACTGACAATAATTGATAGTCAGCTTGATAGATGTTGACTCAGTGTACAGATAGTTAGCTGAACATTGATTAATTAACGTGTTGCATCAAAACATACTGACAGTCAACAGACACTTTTGTTGAATATTAACTGACATACCATAGACATGTGACTGAAAATCTATTGATAACTTGTGTCAACAGACTATCAACATAAAGTGTAATGGCAAAATACTTTACATTCTTCTGAGTAAAAATTAAATAACGACTAAATTGTATCCATGTTGTGCCTGCGTGCCAGAAAACACACAATGATGGTAAGTTTCCGTGCAAATTTTCCTAATGGAGGAGCTAATGTTTCGATTAAAGCACAGTGAACATAAACTGAGGTTGCTGTGAATGGAGGTGGCAGGTTTGAAAACATATAATAAAGGATTAAGCAAAGACCATCTGGAAAGAAAAATGATCCTTGTAATACCCTGCATCTGCTATCTGCTAAGAGAAGACAACAAATATAGTAATTCGCTCTGTGGTATCATTTCTGAGCCTCTTTAGAAGAGCCAACATATAATCAATGTTTTTATAAAAAGACTGCCGACCTGGTTAAATAAAGGAAAACATCCTTTTACCTGCTTGACTAGATGACAATATTTCATTTTCTCAGGCCACTTTTCATCCAAGCAAACCTCTTTTGAAAATGTTAAAGGTTAACGCTGTCAGACATGTCCTTTTTTTTTTTTTTTTTTTTAAGACAAAATACAATATATTCTAAGAGCTGGAGGACTGAAAAATGTATTTACTGAGCTCACCCTGGCAACAGTGACCTGTGGAACAGGCTGCTATTTATTTTGAGGTAATTAGACTTTTGAGGCGGACAGGGACATCCACCCTTAAATGGAACATTTCACACCTCTCTATCTCCTTCAAAGCACCACTATGCTGAAACCACAGCTAACAAGATAAATGCTGGCAAGGACAGTCGGCTTTTAGTGGCTGAATGATGCAACATAGAGTACAGGGAGTTAATGTCAACTTGCTTTAAGTTCCTTTGGTGAATTACACAAATGTGTCCCCTGTGTTGTAGCCTCATCAGTTTGTCATAATGAGAGCTCAGCCACTGAGAGGAACAAAACTGAACCCTTAGTCTTCTTGGCTTTTTAAAGACAAGCCTATTAACATCTAAAAGGTCCATCGCACAGAGAAGTGTCACTAGAAAAGTGTTGCGAGGAAAACCTTCGTTTTCCCACGGTGCAGCACACCTGTACGGCACTCCTCCAATGCTGCAGCCCCACACATTTGTAAGTGAATCGGGGTTGAATTTACTGTACACATCCCAGCAAATTTCTAAGAAAACCACCAGCATGTTCTTCATCGTGCTCTTAACCTCCATCTTTGGACTCTGAGACAGCGGGCTCTTCCTGTGCTAGGCTAATATGTGATTTTACCTCGGGCCAGTTAGCAGAGCTATTTACAGACTTCATCACTGTGCTGCTTCCCCTGGAAGTCAGGAAATTGCAAATGTTCACACACAAGCAATCACAATAACACCTGTAACTCAGGTGCTGCTGATGGTCAAGCAATGTAATTTGAAATATTTACTCACAAAACATATTGCTTGAACCTGCTGCATTCACATTATTGCGTAACATTTAAGTTTTTGATCACTTTCATATAAATGGTTAGCAGCTATGCTAGTACTTTTGAGCACTGACTCAGGGATCTGGGGCGAAAATAGCAAAAAGGGCACCTGTCGTACGTGGTGGAGCACCAGTGTGCAAAAAGTTGTCATACATAGTGAAACAGTGGAACTCTAAAATTATGGTTGGGGCACACCAGGGCGCCCTGAATGGCACTTTACCACATTTTGTCCACTGGAAGGGCACCTTAGGGTGCTTCATCAAGTTTTATCTACCATAGGGGAGTCCAGGAGGTAGAGGAGGGGGAGCTGAGTCCACCGGTGTTTTTGAGGCTGTACTTCCACTTCCCTATCCTTTAAGCTAAATGCTAAAGTTAGCATAATAAAAGTTCATGATGTCAATGCTAACATGCCAATGTTTAATAGGTATAATGTTTAACAGGGGTCATCGAGGCCGCATGATTCACCAGATTCATTAGGCCTAATTTGATTTCGTTCATGTAAGTCTGGGTAAACCACTCTGGAGAAAGACTGTTGATATTTGGTGACTCTGTAAATAAGAATCAAAGCAGCTCGGATCAAGTCACACAAACGCTAATCCAGCCGATTAGCAACAGGTGGCATTTGTGTTTGTTAACAAAGGAGAAAAGGAGAATGAGAGGGATGGCAAATATGCCAATGATCATTTGTAAATATTTTGTGGAGGAGAGATGGCAATATCAAAAATGTTTCTCCCAAAACCAGTCGAACCACCTTTACATATAGATATTTTGGTTTGAACAAAATTTAAAAATCAACAGCCCAGACTGTTGCTCATTGAGAATATTCTTTTGAAACCTAGAAACCTGACTAAGTGTAGCTATTACCACAGTGCAAGCTGTGAAAAACTAAAATTGTGGATTCATTTAGAGTAGTAAACAAGATGAGCCTTCAGTGACAGTCTGATATTAAAGAAATTAAAGTGATAAAAGGTCTGGCATAACTTCAACTCACCTGCTTCCAAACTTAATAACACACCCAAAGGTCACATTCATTTTGGCTTTCAGTCTGCTCAAATGAGACATACAAAGATGTTCTTTCAACAGATGCACTGCCATTAAGGCTCAAAAGATGCTTAACTACATAAGAGAGATGTCACATATGGTCTTATAAAAGTAAACACCTGCTAAAGGAGCTGTATTGTCCTCAATCCCCCCCCCCACACACACACCATTTTGTCCGTGGTTCATGTGAAGCTGATATGAGACACAGCAAAGCAGGCAAAGTTTTTTGAAGCTCCTCTTTGATTTCTCTACCTTCGGTAGAATCTTTGCACATTTAGTCCCTGCCAGCTGGCTTTACATCTGTGCTCTCTCCTTGGAAATGAAACTTTTTCTTGAACTCAATGTGAATAGCTTAATTATTTTAACCAAGCATCCTGCCACACAGGAAATTACTGAAAATTGGAAAATAAGTGGCAATTTTGTTTGATACTCTGCAGAGGAAAAATGCCTTTCACAGCCTCTACAATGACGTTGGCTATAATCATTTTAAAAAAACAGAAAAAAAAAAAAAAACTGTCTCTTGAACTTGGTAGGGTTTTAGTTCTTGGGTAAATGATGCTTCAGCAGGACGGATACCTGCTGTCATGGGGATGTAAACCCAACCCTCACTCTAAAACACACTCCAGTTAAAAGTCGATGTCCTTTACCACCATGTCATTTTGCTCCCCTCTGTATAAAGCACGACTTTTCTGTCAGCAAAGCCTATCAAACCATCTCTCAACATTTCTTTGAGTCTGCCTCACCACTTTCACCCTTTCATTTTCATTCCAGCTTCCCCAGCACACGACCTTCTTCCCTATCTGTCATCTCTTTTAAGTGCCCCAATCTTTCTTTTCTCACCACCTGAGCTAAAATTGCTTTCCTTACTGTTTGTAATAAGTAGTGCTTTAATGATTTGTGTTTGACCCGCCACCTGACTCCACTTGTGGTTGATATTAAAAAGAAGGAAACCTTTGCTGCCCGTATGATGAAGACTTTGTCAACATTTAGTAGTATTTTGAACTGACATACCAGCTGGCTTTTCAAAAGCAAAATCCTTGTAACTTGGGGATACAGATGGGCGTGTGAAGATTTCAGTTATGTTGAAATAACCATATCAGTTCAGGAAAACTGCTCCCAGGTTTCTTGATTAAAGTGTTAACAAGTGACAGAAAGAAATGGACGGCCTTGTGAACACGCTTGTGTACAGAAATGGCTTCATTCTTGCAGCTCCTGTCAATCACACGTCTCTCTCTGTTGCTTAGTTTGTTTGGCTGCTTTTCTTTTTCCTGTTGTGTTGGGGTTTTTTTTTTTCTTTTTTGGCCTGAGACAGACTCAATAAGTCGGTCACAATGTGTCCCACATGCTTCTAAGCCAGCAAGTTTCCATTGTCCTCGTTCCACAAGTCATGTGGGCAGATTTGCATATAATGGGCCAACCTATTTACTGCATCTTGTGCAACAAAATATTGAGATCAGCTAAAGAAAATGAAGCACAGATGCAAAGTGGATTAGGAAACTTTTTAGCTCATTTAATACTATTATTCCTGAATAGTGTGAGAAGTTATAGTGCTGGTTTCACTTTTTTATCAACAGATGCCCTGAAGGGACCAAAACACTGCCTGCAGACACGCTGTGTGGTGACCAACTGATGTAACTTCTGCCCCTGTGCCACAGAACTCTGTATCATTCCATAATTTCAATTATTGAGCATAACAATGATTCGGTTCACATACATAAGGCCAAGTCAGTCGGTTAAGAACAGAAAAATAACTAATTAAACTGAGGAGAAAGTTTCTTGCTTATACTCAAGCACCAACAGTCTTTCACATTTGAATAATACATTGAAATTTAACAGGTTTAAAATGAAGATGATGGTTTTCCGTAGAATCGAGAGATTATTTTAAAAGCGTCCTCTTTAAATGCAAGATGGTGCATAAAACTTTAGCCACATTTTAATGATGAAGCAGCAGTCATCTTCCAATTTGTAGGATATTTTTTTTTGTTTGTTTGTTTGGTTAATGAGTCAATAGGAAAGACATCGTTCACTTTTCATTTAAACTGCCCAGCATGATGGATCTGGGTCTAGATTAGAGGTTATGACTTTAAAGGCAAATCAAAACAGCAAAACCCATAAGGTTGAACTTTAGCACGCATCTCTTCTATGACATGTGAGAGAAACATCTGGACAGATTTTGTTTGCTTTCGTTCTTGAAAAATGGGGTTTGTCTAGTATTTTGACTGAAATTATAGTGCATTTGAGGTTTTGTGTACGTTTCATATGTCATGAGGAGTAAATGCACCAAGTTCTTCTTCACCTTTCAGTATAAAGCTAAGGAGGGAGAATCCT
>JAPZDX010000024.1:16457728-16468733 GCA_029783625.1 Naso annulatus
GGTAATCAGGTGTGTAACTGTAAGTGGATAAGAAAAGAAAAGAACCCTTCTGGCTGATGTTAGGTCTAGCATCACCCTGTCGGGGTTCTTTTCACAGTAATGATCTGCTCACTCGACATTATCCCACTAATTACATAGCTGTTTACTAAACAAATCAATAGTATGACACAAAATGTTGACTTAAATATTATTTTAATGATTTAAAAATGATTTTATGTCTTCCGCTAAAGAAATAGTCCTTTGGATTCCACAGTTGGAACTGCTTGCATAGCATCTTAGTGTTAATGTTAGCTGTTTCCAGTTTTGGATCCAGATCGCGGTTAGGGAACGGGGCCGACCTTGTTTTTTTGCTTCACTTTACCAGCACTAGTCAAACAGGACACAGGAGACTCCACCTTGGTCTTGAGAGCTACGGTCTTACTTTACCAACAACTTAAGTCAACACAGTTTAACAAAGCAACTGCTTACTGCTAAATCAACTGCTAACGGCCTGCTCTCCTCCAGTTGCTCCACACACATACAACTCACCGGTCTCTCACCTTTGTTTAACCACACTCTCTTAAGGAGCCATGCTACTCTTGCAACAGTTGGCTACTGGCCCTATCCAATAAACTCCCAAACCAGCGGACGTGCCCGAAACTGTTGACTGATGCTTTGAAAACATGCCATCCTCACCTATAGCTTCACCTTTTTCACAAAGCACAGTGAACAGAAGACACACAGACATCGGACTTCTATTCTAGCCCATGGATGAGCCAGGTCAGAATGGTGTCCCAAATAACGGTCTGTTATTCATAGCAGTGGTAGGTTATACAGAAATATCAGACCTTAGAATGCAGTGATTGGCCAATCAGAGTCAAGTATTCAACAAAGCCATGTAGTAAACAGCATTAAATCTTATCCAGCTTTATTCAAGGTAACAATTTTAGAACTAAAGAGCAATGAACTTTTCCATGTCTTTTAAATACTTGTTTCATATTTCAGATAACCATTGTTTATACTGTATTAAGAATTAAATATACTCCATCAAGTAGAAAATGAGGTTTTAGTGGGAGAGATATTTGACTGTCCTGAGGTTTAACATGCACTTCACTGACTCTGTATCATTATTAGTTATGAGTACATTACAGGGAGAGAGAGGGAGGACAGGTATTACATTTTCCATTTTGATTTATTTCTAATTTCCAGTCCGATAATGCTTTGTTCAGTTCTCATATGATTGCATCCCTCATAAAACAGTGATTTTCCCAAAGCTTTTCATCATATAATAACAAAAGCCAGAGACCATATGAAAATGCCACAATAACAAAGGATGTTGGAACAAAATACCTGGCAGCACAGAAGAGGTTCATCTATTAAAAAAAAAGAGTGAGAGATGGAAAAATAAGTTGGCTGTCTGTCATCTGGCAAAAAGAGAAGGTGGTTTAATAACTCTGAACAAAGCCGTCCCTCCAGCAAGTCAAACCTTTAATTACAAAACACGATAGGAGACCAAGGCCACCCAATATTACCCCAGCAACCTTGATACAAATCATACAAAGCAAATGAAGCGTTTAAAAGGAAATGGAGAGGAGCAACGGCATTGCAGCAAAACTCGCAGGGAGAAGAACCAAGACGGAGGGAGATTAGATGAGTGAAGCTGGGAGGAGAAAACGGCGAGCTGCTCCAGAAACAGACATATGAAAATTGATGGAGTCTGAGGAAGCAATTGATAGTTAGAGGACAGGAAGCGGGCTGTAAGGCAATTATCACTATCTCTGCCATTTGATTTAAGAGCGTCAGAGTGTGTAATACTAGGAATTAATCACATCCAAGGTAGATACATCAGGAGCCCATTTCTGCCTTTAAATTTCAATTATTCTTTTCCATCACAGAAAATGTTCTCTAAAGCTGTTCTAATTAGTGCGGCATATGAATTTCCACTCACTTAAGGCATAAATGCTTCGTATGTTCTTGAGTGTGTGTGTGTGTGTGTGTGTAGGTAAGAGAAAGACAGAAGGCTTGATGAGACAGTTACCTTATACGAGTGCACAGTGTGCCAGCCAGCTTAATCATCATAAGCAAAGCTCCTGGCAAATATCAACAAAAAGGCACCGTGCTATCTGCTATGTAAACCCACACCAACTTCCACATATATAATGTAGGAACAAAGAAACAAAACAAGACACATGTAAACAAAAACAAGTCTTAACACCCACCCCGCCCTCCTTCCACACATAAATAGAACAAGCATATGTGTATGTGCATATATAAACAATATGTGCCACCCACAATGCAGCAGGATGAGCAAAATGCTGCTCCAACTATTGTTCCCACAGGAATAACATGAATTATATTAGCTTTAATCATGTCATATTAATCTTAGTCGATTAAGTAAATGTTTATAGCAATAATTAACTTTTGTCCATTTTCACTGATGGCTTAATTCAACAAAGGGAATGACATACAGTATGGTGTTTAGACATCCAGGCTGCAGATGGCTCATAATGAATATTCTGATAAGTTGTAACAGCAGGGCATCAATATCAATAAAATGTTTCACTGCAACAAACTGACTCGTTGACCTGTAAGTTCATGTTTAAGTTTAAAACTGTAATAAATCAATAATGCACTATATGGATTTTTGGAAGATATGCAGATCGTTTGTGCCCCCTAATGGAGAGATTAATCCTTGTAAACATCGTGTTTTGTGAGATGACATAAACCCCTCCAGACTTATGAAGCTCGTCTGTGAAGAAGCACTACAAACGATGCAGCTTTTTTTTTTTTTCTGGCTATATACCAGATAAAGCTTTGTGTCCAGGCAGAAAATTATTGTCTGCTTATCTTTATTTGACTCGTGTATACTGTACGGAGGAGAGAAGCCATCTGTTTTACATTCTGGCCTTTGTAACCCAAAGACTGTGGGACCAACATAGTGGTACATTTATCAACTGGCAGCAATAAACAAGCCAAAATCTTTACAATGGTTTTCTTCATCGTATCCTTTAAAACTATAAACCCTCTAATTTAACGTTTGTATTCACTTATCTACTGTTATTTTTGACTGATTTATGCTTATTACCACAAATAAGTTTTTGTTGGCATTAACCATTTAAATCTATTTCACCTCCAAATTTACACAATATTATAAACTACGTTTAATTATCAATATTAAAAGGGCCGTGCCTTTACCAAAAGAATCTTTTAGTGATTAACTGCTCCTTCATTGTTAAGGCTTCTGTGATCAATAGCACTGTTATGTTTAGTTGATCTTGCAAAACCATGAGAAGTATTGAGCATCTTTTCTTTTCATATAAATTTGACCTCAAAATGCCTCTTACGTGAGAGTCAGTTTCTCTAACATGAGTCAGTTCCTTCAATATGCTTTGATTTTACCTTTGCTGTCCAACCATAACTGTCCAAACAAACAACAAGGCTGCCCTCTGGTGGTGCAACAATAATGACTAATAATGTAACTGAGACACATCTGATCAATTTTAGAGCGTACCTGTCTTTTTTGTATATTATCTGCATTTAGACCTTATAATTTATAGTTCGGGTCCATTATTCAGCAAGTAGTCATAATTGAGAATAAAATAAATGGCCTGTCATTCAGTTTGGTGATCATATAACATCACTGATGAGGCTGTGGTTAAAAATATCTGCACCAAAAATAGTTTTATCATCTGAAATGAAGGTCAAATAGATTCACAGTCTCCAGTCTGACCATTGATCTGTATGGTATTCTGACTTACTTCTTTTGTTGTGACTGGAAATAATAGTAATAATAAAAGTAATAATAGTAATATTTTCAATGGCATACCGTAAATACTAACATCCCGAAGAAACAAATGTGATTTACAATCAAAATGCATTGTCATTCATCTTAACTATGGAAGTAAAGAGAGGCTATAATTCTATGAAACTTTACCCAGACCTTTTAAGTATTGAAATATTTAACTTTTTGACCAATCTGTTTGAATATGTGTGGTTTGAACATTCCTCTTTAGAATTCATATTTTTTTAGATTAAATAACTATTTTCTTTTCATGCCTGCATTCACAGATTATCTGTCCAAAATGACCTGTTGCTCATCTGAACATAAAAGCTTTGAAATTACTCCGGAGAATTTTTAAAGGTGGGGAGGTCAAACCATAAAAAATCTTGCAGATGATCTCCAGAGTGAACTTTTCAAATGCTACAAACTCAACTTTTACATCCATCAGTGGTTAAATTTAACAATTAGCTTTGAGTTACTCATGGTATTCAAATTATGGCCTTTCTTTGCTTCCATGTGGTTCCTCAACCGTGAAAGATAAATACGAGAAGCTGAAGTTATTGTAACACTTTATTTTCTTAAATATCACAGATTATTAGTACAGTCAGTCACACACATTTTCTAGAGGCATAAAATATTCTGGTCCCTCTCACCCTGCTTTCATGAAAGGATAAAGGGATCCTTTGGTGGCATCAGAGGTTACGCTCACATACAAATTCACCAATACAGTAAAGAGTGCTGTCCGTATTCCAGTTACGCCCTTTAGTCAGATTAAATTAGCAGCATTCAGATAATCTATGACAGAGTATCCATGTTGCCACAAAAACATCAATTTAGGAAAAAATACTAGTAATTTTGCAGATGCTTTCTCGGTTTGATATCATTTGGAAAGAGCTGAAAGAGTAAATCATTATAATCCTCATTCTACTTAGCAGAGGGCTAATTTGCAAATAAGTAAAGTCTCTAGTACTCGTGCTCTATGGGCGTCACAATATGAAAGCTGTGCAGAAGATTTGGGTACTTTTAAAACCCAAAACTCTAACTTTCATGCTTCATGCGCCTCTGAGCAACGTTGATAATAAAAAACAGGGCCCCAACTCAGGCACTGTATCCACTTCTCCTTAATACATCCATGTACCATCCCAGTGGTAACAGTTGTGGTCCTTCTGATGGTCAGGACGATAAACTTATATCACAGGCAGGGCTGGTGAGAGACTTAAAAGGCTCCATTTGCCAAATGGATATCATTAGCCTGTAATGAAGCCTTTTGTTAGACTGCATGTGCAGAATTAGTCTCGTGCATAAGAGCCTCAATCTTGTTGCTAAACAACTGAAAACCATGCACAACAAGGGAGGCATCTTGCACGGGTTTCTCAGACATGGAGTACAGATTTACCCAGGTTATTCAGAATCATGACATTTCCAAGGGTCAGCACAAAACCAGAATAACCACTTTAAAAGCAGATACCTCCATGCACGTAAACATAGCCAGTGTTGTCAGCTACAGTATATACAGTGTCGATTCAGGCAGTGCAAGATGAGACCAGGTCAGTAATGCCAAAGTCAACAGTTAGAGAGCTCATATTTAGGGCTTACATCCCATCAGTAACATGTTTGCAGTCAGGTCAAGACATCATTTAAAATTCTGATAATCTGTCTCTGAAGTCATCTTTCAGTAGTACCATCACTGAAGCAATAACAGATTCATTGGCACATTAAACACCATTATGTAAAGAGTGCTATAATGAATTCTGACATTTAAGATTTTGTGAGATCAAAATCTAAGAAACATTATCAGTGAGCCATATCTGCGTGACATTTTTTGTAACAAAAGTCATTAGACAAAAGAGAATAAACAAAAGGACTCTTAAGTGTAACAATGCAGCTGTGTGAAATGATGTATTCATGGCCATTAAAGTCTGATAGGCAGGAGGACACTTGACACAATACACACTCTGAAAGGATTCAGCAAAATAGGAATGTGCTGTATTCCACCAGAAAAAAAGATGCATTCAGTTCTAAGCGCTACTTGGTGGAGAGAAAATGGGATGCAAATGACTTTCTAGAGAAATACAGCTTATTTACAGGGTAAGAAAGGAGTGCAAAGCTAAGCTTTCATAGACATTCACACACTTAATATCCACGATATATACCAAAGACATGCGTAGAGGCACATACATATTCATCATACAAAAACAAAAACATACCAAAAGCAGAACACCAGTCAGACACGGTTTTCGTGATTCAGATCTGATTAACCGGCAATGCAAACAATGCGCGCAAAAGCACTGACATCATGGGATGTGAAAAGGCAAAAGCTGAAGTTCCAGCCCTTTGAATACAAAACAATAAACACTGTCACAACAACACAGTGACATCAGTAATCTTCTGTCCATCTCTTGACCAACACAGAGTGCCAGCCTCATTTTTAGCATCTAGTTCAACAGAATATTATAACCAAAGAGTCAAATATTTGGTTTCCAAATTGGCCATTTTCTCTGAACATTCACAGAATATGTTCAAAGATTTTGCGGCAAAGTGTTAGTGCCTTGATGAACTGGAAAAACAAAAAAATCCCTGCTTTCAATCTGAAAGAGAATCAAAATGAAAAGGTATCAGAAGGTTTTATCAAGGCCATCAATTTAAACTGGATTAGAATTAGTATTTGACTGGGACACACAAAGTGTTATGGAATTTAAAAATAAATGCTTACATGGTCTGAATGCTACAAAATGACTAAGACCAGCAGACTAGACATTCGTCTCTTAATTTTTCCTGCTCACTGTGACAGAAAGTGTGTTTTTGTACAGTGAAATAAAACCGCAATTCTTCACATTATGACGAAAATCAAACCTTGCAGTCTAACACAAGAGCAGGGTTGAGATTCAAGGACTCGCCGCAGTGTTTAAATACTACCTGCACTCCCACATGGCGATTTCAAGATTCCTTTTCTCCTCATTATAAACGTCACAAATCACTATTTATTTAAGCCCACTGTAGTTTGGCAGATCACACAAAGAAGAAATCATAAGTCACTGTCACAAACTAATAACCTTCATCAACAACAAACAATTCAGTCATTTCAATTAAAGTGTGACTCAATCTTTGTTTTTTCCAAGTGCATGGAATGGAAAATTCCACACAGTTGTTAGAAAAAAGCAGAGACTGAGGTTACAGCACCGATAGCCACCTTTCCCTCCCTCAACCTAGGAGGTTTGTATGTAGTAACGCCATCATGAGACTGACGCCGGGTCATGTGAGAAAACGATTTAGAGGAGCTTGAGAAAAGTACTTTGATACTGAAACATACGTTTTCAGACCACAATTTTGATTGTTTGGATTTATATACACACGGAACACTACTGGGAAGCTACAGAATGATATAAAAACCTCCACAACAAAAAAAATGATGAACACGCCCTTTAATGGTCACTACAGAGTAAAATAAATTAGACTCACTTATTTATTTTTTTTAATTGACTTTAAATATTACTCCTCCTTCTCGTGTAGAGAGGCACGTACACGCTGCCGCACATAGAAAGCGGTCAGAGCGCTGCAGCAGGTAGTGAAGATGAAGAGTGCAACAGCATCATGTGCAAGGTCGCCGTGGAGACGCTCGTAGAGGGGACGGCGCTCTGTGAAGTCAGTTCGCAGCGCTTCGATCTGCATGAGGGTGCACACCACCACGAACACATGAAAGAGCTGGTGGCCCTGCCCGATGAAGTCACACCTCCCAGGGAGCAAACTCTCTGGGTGAGGGCAGCAGAAGAAATAGGCGCCGATTAAGAAAAAGACCACGTGGTAGAAATGGTACGTCACGACTGGGTCGGAGCAGCCCTCCTGGTAGCAGCTGTAGATGCGGTGAACCACAGGGCTTATGTCTAAACAGTAAGCCAAGGCTGAGGGCACCACTTGAAAGAGCTTGTTAGCTAACTTGGGCATATCAGGACTCGCATATTTGCCATAGCAGCAGCCGAAGCACGTAAGCCAGGCCAAGAATGCTGCAGAGGGTAAAAAGAGCCCCTGCACTCTAGTGTGCCACTCTTTCTCTATGGCGTAGTAGTAGTGCGCCAAGGCACTGCCATACTGGTAGACAGATACCCCCACATAGTCGAGGAAGTAGAAGGTGTAGTAGGAGAGCTCGGACTTGGCAGAGAGGAGATGAGCGAGAGCACTGAAAGAGAGGTAGGTGAAGGCTGCCAGGAGGACGATGAAGAGGGGCTGAGCGTGAGGGTCTCGCAAAAAATCCACCGTCTCTGAGATCTCCTGCCACTTCACTAAGATGATGAAGGCTGCCAGCAGGTGGGTCCACACATTAATGGTCTCGTTGTGCCTTTGGAAGAGGGTGAGGAAGTAGTAACGCCAGCTTTGGTCCGGCTGTCTGTAGCCGGTGAGGATGTGACGCTCTTGGAACACCCAGGGGACATCAGACACCTTGACGGTGCAAGGCAGTGTGGGGAAGGCCGACTCGAGAAGCTGAGGGATCTGACGCAGCTGCTGCGCGTTGATGAACAGGCGACCGATCTGCTCCATCACCACCGTCGCCATGGCAAACTGGAGGCCAGAGAGGAGGGCGGAGAGAGTGAAACGAACAGTCAGTTAGGGAGTATCTGTCTGGCCTGGAGCTACAATCTCCAGGTCTGTCTGTGTGCTCATGTGCTTGTGTAAATACTGTACATGTGTAGAATGTACGTGTGTGTTCATGCAATACTACAACTAACACATGGCAAAGAAATACTGTATTAACCACTCACTTGGTCAACAATAATATTCAGCAATAGTTTGGAAAAATTCAAGAATTAAAATTTTTAAGCAAAAATGCTTGTAAACATAACATTTTTTCTTCCTTACGTTTTCCAACCCCAATGGTTTATTCAGAAGCAACCAACAAATTAACAGATCATAAAAGTAATCAATAGTGGCAACCTTAAATTAGGGAAAAATAAAAAAAAAACATTTGGTCAAACAAATAAAAAACAGATGGGAGCTATTTTTTCATTAACATTCTTTTTGAAAAAAAGCATTTTTGTTACTTATTGTTATGGCAAACATGTTACCAAACCCTTATTCAGCAGACACAGCAGTACTGACATTCACTGGGAACTCAAATATTCACTCTTCTTTTTGCTCGGTTTTGGTCTCCACCACCTGCTCAGAACGCTGTAGGGGCGTAACAATACATCGACGCATCCATATATATTCCTGCAAGTCAACTACATCGATGGGCAAACAGTAGATCGTCGTTCTGGTGTAAACTGTATCCATCTAATTTCGTTTTTCAAAGCAAAAACTGACTGCATCAATACTAAGAATTAGTGCCTTATTTTAGCACGTCAAACGTTGTCATGTAGATGTTTTTTCACACTTATTATGGTAAAAAGTTGTAAATGTTACTCTGGCTCACTCTCCAGCATCCTGAGCATGCGTATTGCATCGGGAACGTTGCTTCAAATAATGGCGGATCGTGGCAGCACCAGGAGAACGGAGAACAAGTGATTTTCAGTCGGCGTTTGTGGTCCACACAAGTTGAGTAGAGGCCTTGCACTGAATGTTTGTGTAGTTCGGTCTATCAGGCTTTTCCAGTGTTGTACCTCCTCTACTACTGTGTAGCAATATTCTCTATTTTTGGCAAAAAAAAAGCAACTACATCGATTTCTAGTCATTGAATTGCGTCATATAAATGAGCCCATATCGTTCTTGTATCGTATCGCCAGCCATGTATCAGAATACGAGTCTTAGCATTGTTAAAATATATCATTAAACCCTTGAAAGCTGTCTGCCTGTTTAGCTGCTAAATGCTCCACTATGTTCACCAGCTAGGCTAGTCTTAAAATTTGTCTGTCTGCTGTTTGGTGCAGAGCAGGAAGTGAACAGTGGGTTTAATACTAAAAACAGCTGCCTGCTGCAGCTCACATCATGGGCCAGATAACCAAAAACAATGAACTATAGACTGAAATAGACTACAGGTCACCATGGAGATGAATTGCAGTGTTGTGTCATAATCCTGTGTGATGGACACTAAGAACGACCCCATTTACGTCACACAATGGTCATTTGATCAATTGTGATTAATAATTAGAGTAGCTTTTCATTTGTATAAGTGTTTACCGAACGGTTCTGCAATTATTCATGCATCACGGATTCTTCTCACATTGTTTGGTATGAGTGTTAATATTCATTATTTGCCGTTTTGTTGCTTTGTTCTTAAGCTGACCATCTGATTGGGGTCTCTGAGTGTTTTCTTAAGCCTTTAATCTGCTCTACAACGCGAAGCATTGCTTTGGAAGGCTGCCGAAAATGAAGACCTCAGGTACAATGATGCTGTCCTTACGGTCAGAAATTATGCCAAAGTGAGACGCTCTTTCTCAATTCTCTGCAGCAGTGATTGCAAAGAGGAAATAACTTGTGATTGCAAAGAGGAAATAACTTTCTAAGAAGTGTTGAACTCTACATAAGGCTGGATTAGTCATCTGGAGGTGACACCTGTCAAATAATTTTATCCCTCATGATTTCTGTTTTCGGATAGGTGGAAGTCATAGGTCAAAACAACTTACACTCTCTTTCAGATTAAAAACTAATTTTAAAGCCTACTCACCACCTCTTAAAAATACACGCTGTGAGAAACGCTGTTTCTATGCAGCCTGAAAAGTTCAAGATACCAGCGTCGCAATACAAACTGAAGACAGCTGACCAACGCTTGACTTTTGCCTTGACGATGCAGCACTATCACAGCAATGCAGAATGGCTCATACCTGCCCTGTGGATGTTATAAGAGAAATGCATCTCCACCTGTTTGATAAGATGATGATACTCAGCTTGACTGGTTCTTTATCATCAAATCTGCTGTTGCAAAACAAGTTCTTGAACCTTAAATGACTGAGCAAGATGATTAGGGATGAGAGTGACAGTTCCCAGAAGGCAATGCAAACTTGGTTTTCTCTTGGTTGCAACTATTTAATAACTACACTTAAACATTATACAGGCCTAATACATTCTGGACAGTGACTGTACTGATTTTACCCTCTGGGCTTGAACTATGCGCCCCGCGCATGTGGAGACTTTGATTAAAATCTGTGAAACAAATCACTAATTTGATATTCCCTCTCCAGAGCTTCCGCGTGCGTGTTTTCTATTTCTCAGAGATACGGGGAAGGCAGAGAGCAGAGACAGCAGCTTCAGAGAGAGAGAGAGAGAGAGAGAGAGAGCTGTGTGGGATGCACACAGGCCGAGGTTCAGGAGGAAAAG
>JAPZDX010000024.1:16468833-16480844 GCA_029783625.1 Naso annulatus
GCATTAAGCATTATCACAGTTTCAGGCATGTCCGCTGGTTTGCGAGTTTACTCTTTGAAGACAGAGCCTGTAGCCGACTGTTGCGAGAGTGCCGTGGCTCTTTTAAGAGAGTGTGGCAGAGACAAAGTGAGGCAGCTGTGAGGTTTGGATTTGTGGAGAGATTGGTTTCCCAACCATGGTCCAGATTCACAACGGGAAAAAGCTCACTTTAAAGTGAAACTACGAACTTTTTTGGCTTAACTTTGTCATTATGATGAATGACCTGATAAAACAGTGTAATAGTGATTGAAAAATGGCACCATTCACTGCCAAAATGGTCTCCAATAAGCCCTGTTTTTACCACGATATTTTCTTTGCCACCGAGACAAGGGTTTTGCAGAAGGAAAAAAATAAACTCAGTGATGCTCTCTGTACTCTCTGTCCTGATTGGCTGGTCTACGCTTCGCTTCTCAGCAACAGGTGACGTTGGTATGAGCTGATTAGCTCACCGTGCTTTGACTCGCCTCTCCTGACAACAGAGTGTCTTACAAGCAACGGTGTCAGTTGGCTCGAGCTCAAGCTGAGACGGAGCAGTTTACTCCGCTGCAACTTTCCCTGCAACCGTTTCATCACAGTTCAAACTGGACTTAAAAGAGAGATTGACAGCAAACTAAATGAAGCACAAGCCGGCGGAAACGGTCGCAGCAGATTTGCTTCCCAACAAGTCTCATGCTACAGCTAATGTTAGCTTGCTAGCTTGTTTGCAGAAGATATCTTCTGCAACTTCAACATTAACACTACATTGCTATGCAAGCAGTTCCAACTGTAGAATCGAATGGACTACCTTTTCAGTGGAAGAAAAAAAATTTTTTTTAATTCAGTAAAATTATATTTAAATCAATATTTTGTGCCATGTTGCTGATTTCTTTAGTTAACAGCCTTGTAATAAGCGGAACAATGTCCAACAATGTGTTCATTATTGGCAAAAGAACCCTGACAGGTTGATACAGGTCCTGCATCACCCTGTCAGCCCCCCCGTAATAATGACCGGCTCGTAGGACATTATCCCTTACTTGACAGTTTGCAAAGAATGCAGTGCACCATTATGTCTCACCCTCTTAGTAACTTTTCCTTCTCCTTTTCTTACCCCCTTTTCCTTTTCTTGACATTACAGTTTCACCTCACTCTTACACATTCTTCTCCGTTGACTTGTTTACTCCATCACTTTTCTGTACGCCCTTTTTTTTTGCTGTTCTTTTCCTGCTGTCCTCTTCCCTCTTCTATCAGTAATCGTCCTCTCCTAAAACAGAGCCATGTCATGCAATATTATAATAGCTATCACAAGGTAATCTCTAAAATTAACTATGTTACAGCCATAACAACAACAGTAGCTTATATAACAGGTCTTCAGTCTGCTCAAACACTAATTTATTTCTTCCTCTGCCCTCATGCCTCTTTTTCCATTTGTGGAGTAAAACAAGCAAAAGTACGGACAGCGCCACTTTGCCACTACAACCCACATTGTGGTTGAAGGTGGTACTGCATCAGTTTATGTGCAATCAGGATCACAGCTGCAGCATCTATTTTACTTCTTGTTTTTGTAATCTACAGTTGCAAACAGGGACATTTCAGGGGACAGCTTTAGCAGGGGACAGGTCACCCAAAACGGGGACCGTCCCTGGAAATCTGGGCTGTATGATCACCTTAAATTAGTGAACATTTTTATAGTGTGATTGAGAGACTTTGGGCTGGATCTTATGCTCATCTGTGGCACAAGGCACAAAGGTTTTAATATATTCACCTTGCGCTTATCTGCTTTGCTTTATCATTTTATCATTTCATAGGTGTGTGTTTGACTGAACATGCAATAACTGATCAGAAAGTCTGCTCTCATTACCTTTAAAAACAGGTGCGCCAATTGTGCAAAAGCTGGCATGATGGCAGAATTACCAGGGGCAGACAAAGAAAAAATATTTTCAAATGAGGAGACAGGTCTGTTGGCCCGAGAAGTTAAAACGCAAGAACACTTAATATAAGGAGACAGCGGGTGCCTACAAAGCAAGTGGAGGTTACCAGTGTTTCTCCAATAGCACTGAGTCCCTGTTGGGACTCTAAAATCTGCCTGACATTTGCTCTTTTCTTTTGCTTGCGCTCTCTATTTTTCTACTGGTATTTCTATTTTTTTGAGTATCCATATGAATTGATATCAAGCTCTTAAGTGGCTGCTTCTTTGTTCTTTATTGGAGTTTCAAAGCCTTCACAGAAAGCGAGATATTGGAATCGATATATCTTTCCTAAAAGTTCACTGGAGCCTATTTGTGAACTTTATGCAGGGTTTTTGGAAAGAGCTGGCATCACTAATTGGAAAATGGGGTTGAGGTGGAAGGTGATACAGAAAGCAGCAGCACAAAGGTCCGTGGAGGTATCAAAGCTTAGCTGTGGCATAATTTTGTTTTTGGCTCATTTCCATTGTCAGCTAACAGCGACTGAGAAGCACTGGCAGCTTTCTTATACACACCTACGTTGAGCTCCTCCTGCTTGTGTTGCTCCTGCTGAGATTTGGTTCTTGCTTGAGAGGCATAATCCACTTAAGAAGAAAGAGGCAAATTGTTGTCTTTATTATAATGAAATCACACTTTTTATAAATAGTATTCCTACAGCTATATGTTTTGGTGGCACAAAACACTTACAATAAAGCATGCAGAAACATTTCTAAAACTGAATTGACCAATGACAATTAATTACACAATTTAGGCTGATTTTGTCTTTAAAAATGTATCTAACATCCAGTTGGGTGTCTAGAAAATGAACAGATGAGAAAGCGAGACAGAGAACATGTATGCAAAGTGGTTTACACTCATGCTGTGTTTAACATAGTTGATGTACCTGTTTATATGCAACTGTTTTGAATAAGAGAAACATACACACACATCCATACCATCCCCTCCACAAAAAAACCACCCCCTCCTCAAGTGAATCCATCGTGTTTGTGCATGACTTGAATCACAACATTGTACAAGGTGCCTTTATTAAACAGCTTGTTACTCAGTCAAAACAATTAGGAATGTGCATTATCGAAGTGGTATCCTGGCAACTAGGCATGGCAGTACAGAAATAGAAAGAGACAGGGAGAGAGATGCCCATACACGCTGCCATAACTGATTTGTTATATTTGATTCCATGACTGCTGATCCACTTATTTATTTTGTACCAATGCTCTCTGCACTGAGGTAAGGACGTGGCAAATTTGTGCCGAGACTGAGACTTGCGGCTTGTCCAAGTTGCAAGCAGAGCCACAACTGTGAGTTCAACCCACAGGCTCTTGATAGAGCCAAGCAGTGCTACAGGGACTTGCTACAAAAGATAATTTTGACAGTGGCTGGAGGGCTTTTCACCACTGTTATTTAGTATTCCCATCACATGCACATACAAGTGCATGTGCGGCCTCTGCTCCTTTCTATTTTTCTCTTTCACACACACATACACACACACTCACATGCACACTCACAAATACACTGACACACCAGCTATAATCTCCCTGTGCTTTCCAGGAATGAGATTGGTCTCTTTCTGATGTGAGGTGTGCCCCTGACGATAAATTGCAATTAAGCTTTACACTTTAAAACACCGTTTGAATTTTGCTTCTCAGCTGGAAGTGGGGAAGATACACATGCTTGGAGGTTACAATAAAATATAAACAGATGTATAGATAATTTAATAACTGATGAGAAGGAAGACTACATCTAGTTTAAGGGTGTTTTCATACCGGTAGTTCAGTTTATGGTTCAAATCAGCGGATATGTTGTGACTCATTTGCATTTTGCCTTAGGTTCAGTTTGGTTTCACGCAGGCAAAATTTGAAGTGAACAAAAATGTATCACCAAAAGCCATGTGGGAGCTGTCACTCTGTTCCATGGTCAGAAATTACATTGGTCAAATTCCCTCTCCTTCAGCCGTTCGTTAAACGTTTTGAACACATCATGATTTTCAAGCAATTTTCCCTGCTTATGGGCTGTATGGTCATCTGCCCAAATATCAAGAAGGCAACGCATTTCATCGCTGCTCCAGGTCAACCGTTTGTGTGAGCGCAAACTTTTTGTTGTTTGTTTACAGGATCGTCCTCAGCCCATAATGCATAGCACATCTTGCTACGGAAGCTGGTTGAGTCCAAAAATGTACAATTCTTCCTGAAGTTTGGGCATATGAAAATCAGATCAGGTTCATACCACATATGAACCATCCTAGAGTTCATTTGTAACCTGACTGAGACCACCTCTTTGGACAAGTCTTGGTCCAGTTGTTTTGGTCTGCACCAGAGTTTGTTACTGTGCTCACACCAACCCACACGAACTGCACCAAGGGGGGAAATAAATCAGAGTTTGATTCAACCGAAAAAAACAAGGCAGGTGTGAAAACACCACAAGACACATGAGATAAAGAGCATCTTCACGAATATTTTGACTCCTCACTGTTGCACTTCACAGTCAGAGGGTTTAATAGTCTGACTGTCCTTAAACACAAACAACTTCTCTAGGCTTAAGAACTCTGTTTGTTCAACATGAACATGTACTGTAATATGATATTCTAAAAATGGACTGCATGCTCATGAACTGGAAGAAAAAATGCAAGCTAAACAACATTATCTGGCCATTATTTAGATTGTTCTTGTATTCTGACCTTTACCAAAGGGTTAAAATAGATTAAATTGATATTAGGAGGTTAATGGGCAATGTCTTTATTGCTAAACTAAATGAAAACACATTAAAAACAACACCAACAGACGTAATGGTGCACAAGCACTCAACATGTACCCGCCCGCACGCACACAAAGCAGATTCGCACGCACACGCCATTTTAAGATACACATCATTAGCCACAGCAGGTTTAAAGTGGCAGTTTAGGATGACTTGCCACTCACTCTACTGCCTCCACCTTGCTACACTCAAGGCTGCCAGGCCAGTGACAATAGGAGCGTCAGCGGCCAGCACACTATGCTAACAGCTAAGCAGAACATAAGGTGACATTGACACAGTCATTGCACCAGCTCTGCTTCCACCTATGACGTCAGTGTCCTTTGACAGGGAGCACACAGGACGTGGGGTAGTTGAATCATGTGATCGGCCATCCCTATCTCTATTTGTCAGAATCTCAGCTGTAGCGCACCTACCTGTATACTGAGAAGAGGGGGTGATGCATGAGAGCCATGTATGACAAGTACCGTTCAGAGAGGAAATGAGAGACGCAGAGAGAGAGAGAGAGAGAGAGAGAGAGAGAGAGAGAGAGAGAGAGAGAGCTGTGTGGGATGCACACAGGCCGAGGTTCAGGAGGAAAAGGCGTGGAGTGGTACATGGGAAGAGCTTACGTAACCTAACCCCATCCGACGTCCGCACCTCAGTCGCCAGGAAGGGTTGCAAATGCTTTAAATTATTTAGGGGAAAGAAAAATGAACGGCAGCAAGCAATGTCGTTTTTGTTTTTTGATTTTCTTTAAAGATGTGGGCTGTTAAGCGTGGCCCAGCATGGGGCCTGTTGCAGTGAACTGCCACGAGCGAGCATGCACCTGATCAAAATGTCCGTTTAAATTTGAGATCCAGTTTCCAGAATCAATTTGCACGCGCAGCCTCCCCTCGAGTCTTGCTTCGATTCCCCACGCGCATCCCGGACCCCTGGTGTGCGCCGTTAGGTGCTGAATTAACATCCCACCGCTGCACGTCCAGGGGAAAACGAGCCGTTTCACGTATGAGGCGCATCTGAGCCCATTTCACGCTGCCGCTCACGGAACAGCATGAATTTCCGAGACAGAATCTCTAAAAGATGAACGTACCTGTTATGTTAGAATCAATCCAAAGCCTTCAGTTTAGCAGTCGATGAGTGGTTGAGAGGCGAGCTGGAAACAGAAAACATTGTTCGGAGGTGGAGCGCGGAGAGGAAAGCCGTGAGGGGAGCAGCGCCTCGCGGCTACAGCGCAGCTGCAGAGAGGATACAGGAGAGTTTGACAGGCGGCTCTTTTAGCCAATCAGAAAACGCGATGCCGAACTTGCACGCGCCTGCACGTATCGTTTCGCCGACTGGCCGTTCAGAGCCCGCCCACTCTCCACGGAGATTCTTCCACTACGGAAATGAATGTCTGGCACTGACACTTCTGTGAGCCAGCTCTGCTGATGAGCACCCTGATGACCTCATATTCATCAGAGAGGTTCACATCATGTGTCTTTACATCTCGTTAGAGCATATTAAAAGCTATTTTAAAGTCGTGTATGAGCTATCATCAATGGTGGAAGAAGTGTTCATCTCCTCTACTTAATTAAAAGTGTGCTGAACATGTAAAATCAGCAAGTGTGCGTTGCCTCTCCAAACTAAAAGAACTCAACGCATGGAAAGCAGCAGCTCCTCACGTTTGTGAAACTTGAGTCATGGGAAATAATGAAGTTAATGTACTTACTTACATTCCATCACTGAGTCAGACCCAAATACAGTAATGATAGTACATTTCTAAACTCATGAGTGCTCACATGATATGTGATCTTCCTTAATCCTCCCACAAAAGCACACAGGAGATTACCTTATGCCTTTCATGAAATGATGATTTGCACATACGTTACTAGTGTGTGTCTGTTAGGCTGCATGGAAACAAATAGAAAAATAAGTTTCAGTGGATTTAAAAAAGGCTGAGGATGAATTCCAGTTTTCCTCGTGTATTTTTCCCTCATCCATGAGAACGAACAGGGATGCACGGCCTGTCACAACCCTGTCCCATGAGCTGGACAATGACTCACTGTAATGCAAATCTGAAGGTCCTCTTGGATTGTACTTCATGTGTTTTTATTTTGGCTTGAATTCAGTGACTGATGTCGTGTTCTTAAATTTTGTCAACATGCTTTTGTCAGAATGTGGCATTCAAACTACAAGCCCGTGTGGCCTCACTGGTTCTCATTTGGTTATCAAAACGAGCAATTTCCCTGCATGACAACTGTGGTCAAGTTTATGGTCTGTGCCTTCAGCAGTTACAAAGTTCCCTTTGTTGGACTCGGAGTTTCTGAAAGAAACATTGTCTCCTGATCCAAACCATGCATGTTCTCAACCAAGATAGATTCAGCCAGGGTGTGTCGACAGTAACGCTGAATGTGTTTGTTGCCTTTTGTTCATTTATCCACTCTGGGATGATCCGTGTCTTAACCTGAACAAGGGCAGTGTCGCAAAACACGAGCTTAAAGTGTCAACAGAAGCTCCGAGCACGATTCATGGTGCAGATTAGCGCAGATAAAATCAATGGTGATAATGCCTCGTTAAGCCGAGAAAAGTCGTGATTATGAGCAAGATTCCAAAAATCCAGCACGGGCTAAGAAAGAGGCCTGGAGTGGAGCCAGCCATTGTGCCCTGTGCTGTCAGTCGAGCAGCACGGCACTATGGGACAAACAGCTTTTTGGGCCGATGAATCTAGCGGATTCCTTCCAACACATGACAGAGATGGGATTGTGTGTGTGTGTGTGTGTGTGTGTGTGTGTGTACACAGCAATACGGACTCACACCAAACACAGCCATCTATGTACACATTTCCTTTTGTTGCTTGACACATCTGCTATTGTGAACTGCCAAGGATTAAATCACTAATAAACAAATATGAGTAAAATGTATTATAACTGTGTATTAATACATCTTTTGTACATTTCTTTTGAAAGCAACATTTTGATTGTTATTTTTGTTGGACTTAGGCACGGTGAGATTTTTTATTTAAGCTGAATAAAACTGCTGATCCATGACTGCAGCTGAGTGACCTTTGATCCCTTTGCAAATATTTTTCTTGCATTTTATTTTGTACAACGTGAATTTACTTATCAATATTTACTTATCAACGATGCTGCATAAAATTCTCATATCTCTGAGTGAAAACACCTATAATCTTCATTGTTAAATTAAACTACTCGTTACTGATTTTATATCATTTTTACTGAAAGAAAAATTTCCTGTGCCTTAACAGATAATGCCGTAACAGTAGGCTATCTATTCAAATGTAATAAAAGAAAGAATCCTGATATCAAATTCAGAAAATCCAATCCATTCAAACAAGAAAACAAACAGGCTGTATGAAAAACAGCAAAGACCAATCTGAGTGACAAAATCAGCCACACTCACGTCAAGAAGAACATCCACCTAAGGGCTCTCCCACCGTCCCATATCTGCAGCACATGATCTACAACTGAAACACTAAACAGGCTGTGCATGTTCATGCTGTGGTGACACTGGAAACCGACTGCAGACCTCTGCAGGATCCACGCAACGCCAAACAAACCCAGAAGTGCTGACAAGGTTTAAAAATGCATACACAAAACTTTGCAGATCATGTGGCATGCAGGTGCGGCCTCATATCTGCTCAAAAGACAGTGCTTGGATGTAACGGATTTACGAAGAATTGATGAATATAAGCTGAGGAAAGATTTCAACCTGTGAATCAGTAATATATTAATACAGGCTCGAAGGTGCCTACCTCGTATTTTGGGGGGCTGGGCTCCCCTAAAGTGAAGCTTCTGCTACATCCTCATTATTTTTCATATGTGTGTGACTCATGGCCAGATTAAATAAAGAGTGATCTTCTCATGGGCCACATCTTGCATGATATTTTAACCACATATAAAATATAAATTACATCCTTTGTAAATGATGGACTATCCAATCGACAGTGCAAAAGGCCTCCCCTTTTCCCTACTCTGTGCCTTCTCTTCTAAATCTTTAATATCCTGGTTGCTTCAAAAGCACTTCCTTGTGTGCAGATTGACAAAAGAGGGAAGAAAAGTAGTGAAAAAAACAGCTGCTGATGCAAAGACTGCTTGTCATAAAGTATTGTTTCTCCTTTGCCATCCTACAAACAATATATGTCAAAGTGCTTCTTTCTGATTCTGAAACCTCTCTGCCCGAGTGAAGGCTTAGTGAAACTCTTCAGTTGAGTTAGGGTGTGTCGTCACATTTTTAGAGGCTACTCGTGTTGTGGATTTGTAAAATAGAATTTTTTTCTATCCTCAGTGCGCCTGTTGCTTTTCTGCGTACCAAAGGTGTGTGGAAAAAATGCCAAGTGTTCGCCTACATACAAGCTCATGTGACGGCAAATTCAAGTAAGAAATCACTCTTGGCCTGTGACACCTTAACATGAATAAATACTACTCACATGAAGCCCCTATCAAAGGTTATTGCCTTAATCTGCGATTTTTTTTCTCCTTAACTTCATCTTATCTGAAGGACTTTTATTTGTACACTTAAACAGGTTAATAGAACACACTATTTCACAAGAAAAAAAGCAAGAATACGAATAAAAAAATACAATCTTAAGTTTCTGAAAGACTTTTTCTTTCTTCTGTTATGTCCCGCGACACCTCAGATGTTATCCTGACCTCGCTGAAAGTTGCTGCTTTACACAGTAACAGAATAATCACCAAGATGACATGCAGGCCACTAGGTGTCAGTAGTGTCACAGCATGACTGAGCATACTACATCATACACTACATACTGACTCTGTATCCTGCTTTATGCAGTCTTCATCATATGGTTCAAAATGACGGTATTATGGTATAAAATGACTTCATCTTCAACACTCACAGGGTGAAAACACTCAACACACAACACGACAGAGAAAGACTAAAGCATGCATTGGGATTTTAATGGTACAGACTTGGTATTGAACAGTATATTCAAATATAAAACAGTATCAAACATTACTACAGGATGAACAGAGGATTCATTTATTAAAATGAAATGTTTCTTAACGGAAAAATACACCTCTTACCACAACACCTACTGCGATATTAGCTGCCAATATCTGATTGTTAACATTGTATAACAGACTTTTTATCCAAAAGCACCAACAGAGCTAACACAACAAACAGTACACTGAAAGCATCAGTTAAAACACTACAGCTTATCTTTGGAGATGTAACGACTGTTTTTTTTTGCAGACCGTCAACCAATTAATGCTCCCTTTCTTTGTTTGCCTCATGGTTCTTTCTCACTTCTTCAAGCTTCTTGTCCTGTGAGTGTTTGAAAACAGAAGAATCACAACACTGTCGTTTCATTATTCCAACAATAAATATCAAAACAGGTCGACAAGCCAGTGGGAGCTCACCTTCTCCTTTAGTTTCTCCATGAGTGCCGTCATCCGTGCAGTGCGGTTCTCTTTGAACGCCTCCATCTTCTGATCCAGTTTCTCTTGGGTCATCTTCATGAAGTTGCAGCTCTCCTCTAAGGCCTTCTGGACGACCTCCTTCTCGTGCTCTCGTTTCTCCGCAAAGTGTTTCAGCGCTTCAGCCTCCTGGCTCTGGAAAAACGAAAAAAAGAGAATTTTTGCAGCATGTCAACAGAACCTGATGTGACAGGCCAACTGAAAAAAAAAGTAATTGCTCACACCTGTCAGCCACTTTTATTCTATATTTCTGACGTACCTTGCGTCTCTCTTCTGCAGCTTCCAGTTTCTTTTTAATCTCATCCAGCGATGTTTCCCTTTTCCTCAGCGGGGACAACAGAAAGTCGGCCTTGCTGTCTGAGGTCGAGGGGCTCAGGATGACCTCAAACGCTTGTCCTGAAGCGCGCCGGTTCAGCTCCTTCACTTCCATGTCTGTAAAACAGGATGTGTGTTTGAACTGGCTGGTACATGTGACCGTCGAGCTATGGCAAATATGTCATCATGTGAAGTCACAACACTGCAGTGTTTTAAATCAAACATCAGCGTTTTAACTTGATGACTGGCTGACAACAAGCTGATTATTTAAAACTGCTTGACAGTAACAAATATTTGATGCTTCCACTGAGATTTGTTGCGTGTCTGAGGATAATTAAAGGAGGTCAATCACGCCTCCTGCTCCCTCTTCAGTTGTCACTGCTCTGTCAGGGAGGTCAGCAGAGAACGATGTCTCCTGCCGTGAAGCAGCATTTGAAAGAAGCAACGACAGGAAATGAAAACAAAATGTGACACAACAAAGACTTTCTTTAAGTACTGCAGGAGTGCTGCTTTACAGATTACTTGTGCATCTTGCTATATCAACCACATCAAAGGATTTCAGTTGCATATATGGAGCTAAAAGGCACATTTTCGGTTTCAGGTGTCTTGGCTAAAAGTTTTTCTTAATTCATAAAAGGCTGTTTCTTTGTGTTTGCTTTTACCTCCAGTCTTACACTGGAGTTTCGAATGCAATTTGTGTTTGTGAAAGGTTTTTAATTTAACTTAAAAAAAAGAAAAAATCATACTGAGCCCACTCATTCGCGTCACTATTGGTACAGTTTACACATACCTCCAGAAGTTGCCATTTCAGCAGGAATGTCGCCTTTTTGATACTAGAAAAAAAACATGAATACAAATTATTAAAAAGAAATGCATCTTTAATTGTAAAAAAAAAAAAATGTAGATAAGCTTTAATTTTCACTTTTGTCCATGTATGAAAGAATGCAGTGCTGTTTATGCAGCGTGTCCATGTCCTTTGCAGGTGATGGCTCATGTTTTCATAGATCATTGGTCAAGCATGTGAGCATGCTTTTGAAAAAAACAGTTGGCTGTTTTAGCCTTTACATTAAAAACACACATGGCTCTGGGCAAAAGTGGATAACCTCATTCATCCATTCACTAAACATGTTGTCTAACTTATGCCAATGTTGTTTAATGTGAGTATTGATCACACATATATGCAACAATTCATCTCCTAAATATCAATAAATATATGACAGCAGTAGATACAGTTGAGCATTACTCTGTTTTAACATTGCAAAATGTGTTTGCTGCTAGTTACAACGTGGCATGATATGACAGACAAAACAATTCTCCACCTCACTGATTTTCAGCTAAAAGTGACGTCACAGTGTTGGTAAAAATTAATGTTAATAGTAATTAAAGTTACACAGTGGAAAGATATTCAAAGTAGGCCTACATGGCAAAATATGGGCTAAGGACAAATAATGTCTGTGATAACGTTCATGCGCTTTTTTTAAAGATTTTTGTTTTTTGATGCTATAGCATAAAAATTTCTGAACCGCGGCCATTACGTAACAATAACGTC
>JAPZDX010000024.1:16518322-16537366 GCA_029783625.1 Naso annulatus
TTTTTTTTTTTTTTTTTTTTTTTTTTCCGTAAATGAACACAAACAGGTGGAGCAACACTGAGCCACAGTGGCTTTTATACACTAGGTGGGCTCCCTCTTTAAATGGATTTTGTTTCTATCATAATACCACAGTCATGTGGACAGAGGGGGGTCAGTTTACTGGAAGACCACAGGTCTGAAATAATCTGCCCTCAAAACAGAGAGAGTCCTCTCTGAATACTCCCAAATTTGCCTGTTTTACTGCCTGTGTCTGCAGTTTATGGAGTGAAAGTCCAAAAATATGTCATCTGTATGGTTGTCTGTAAATGCGCAAACCACTCATTTGGTCCAAATTATAGTCTGCGGCTGCTCAAAAACAACATGAAGTTTCTTATAAAGCGGGATGTTTGCATTTTAGGTGTTGCTTGCCTCTGCAGTATATTGCATTGCATAGGTGTGTGTGTGTGTGTGTGTGCAGTCTGTTTGTCTGTGTGATATACATGAATGGCCTCATGTGACATACCACAGGGGAGTCCTTTTAACCATTTACTGTAAATAAGAACAGCTTTGCATACTGGGAGCCTGACATGCTCGGGGCCGGTGAGTAGCGTATGTTATATAAAGCATTTATTATAGCATCATGAACGCTTTCTGCACCTTTGTTGCACTTCCTATTTTGAAACCAGCCTCCAAATTATTATCCCCTCTGTTGATGCTTGCAGGGCTGTTCCACCTCTCTCTTCTCCTCCTAACCAGTCTGCGTGTCTGCAGCCCAGTCTCCGGCCTTGCTAATCTTTACGTCTGTGTAGAGCAACTTTCCTGTCAATCATTGCTACAGTGGCAGTTTTGTTCGTGGGCCTCTGCCCCCCCCTTCCACCTTCCCATCAGAACCCTTCAGTCTGAGGCACAGAGGACAAAGGGATGACGGATGAGTGAAGGTCCCTCATAGGGAAGTACAGTACAGAAGGTGTGTGCTGTAAAGAGTAACAATGAGCACATTGAGGCAGACACAATACAATCCCTCGGCCAGCGGACCCAGCAGCCTGTGAGAGTAGCCCAGCATCAGGCCGGTGCAGTCGCCTACAGCAGTTGTCCAGCAGCCACACGGAGCCAGGGGTAATCACCAAGTGCTGAACAACACTCCTATTGACCAGCACCAAATAAAGTAAGAGAGGAAGCACAGCAGAAGTGGAGGAACATGTGAACAGTCCAGGAACTGGACAGGTGAATAGGAGAGGGACACAAAAATGAGAAAGCAAATAAGCAGGTGTGTGGAAAATGAGGTTAAAGGAAAAGCAGATGATGTAAAGTTGAGCAATGTGACAAAAAGACAATCATTTTTTCCTTTTGACTCATCCCGTCACCGGGCCGTGAGTCCCACCCGGCCACCACGTGTTGCTGCCCTGTGAGGATCCATGTTCCCTCTGCCTGCCTTCTGATCAGCAGCCCAGTCATCCGCTCGTTCTGTGCGTCTGCTCGTCGCTGTGCGAGTGTGTTTATTTTAGAGTGTGTGACTCACGCTTCCTGTACTCTGCCAATGAGGCAAAGCTCTATGGAACAGCAGGACCTCCGTTCATTCTCAATTCTCTCTTTCTCTTTCTGTTTCTCTCCCTCTCTGTCGTGTTGCACTGCTGATAGGCCTAGCCTGAGCTCTGCGTAATGCGGGGGCTTGCTTGAATGGATGCCACTCTGGAATTCATTTACAGATGCAGAACAGAGGCACACTGGCTGGAACTGGAAGATGTAGGGAAACAAGACGTGTTCATGTAGGCAGAGGGTTTGTCATGTAGGAATAAGACTGTTTTTTTTGTTTTGTTTTTTTTAATTCACCCATCACTACAGTGAGATAACTTTGCAGATAAGAAGGTGATAACTGAAAGGACCGACCTCCAGGGTTGTGTGTTCTTCGCTGCAGCGCGGGGGAAAACCCCAGTGTAAGACCTGTTTGTAATCCTATCTGTCAGCATTGTGTCACCGCCGCTGAATGTGTGTGAGTTCAAGAAACAGCAGCAGAGGCTCCTGTCTGAATTTGTAGGTGCATGTGTTTGGTTTCACTGTCCACGTTGGCTCCATTAGCAATAAGAAACAAGGCAAATGATGCTACTACTGTGGCTTCAGAGAGGATGGTGTGATTTCTTTGAGATCTTTCTCGTCGTACGGGAATATCAGTCGCGTTCAGTTTCCTCCGGCTACCGCATCGTCTTCCTCCTCCCCTTGCATTTTTACAGTAAAAACATTTATTAATTGTCTTCCTCTCTCTCCATCACTCTTTTATTGCCTCACCCCCAGCCCCTCTCTCTCTCTACTCTCTCTTCCTCTCCCTTTTTCTGCAACACACCCACTCAAACAGTCATATCCGCTCTCACTCTCTGGCTCTCCCTGCTTGTCTCACAGTGCCTGTGAAGCGTCTCTGAGGGGGAAGACCAGACTGCTCTGTCAGGTACCTAAACTCTGTTTCTCTCTCTCTCTCTCTCTCTCTCTCTCTCTCTCTCCTCACTCTTCCTCCATCTCTTTCCATTCTCATTATTACTTTACTCGTCAGCTACAGTAAATGAGTTTTGTTGCTATTGCAGCTGTTCCAGCTCTGTGGAATGGTACATTTGATGGTTTATTATTACAAATGTGTCATTTTGAACTGTGTAATCTGGCACCTTGGCACCCAGCTGATTATTTTATAAGTTAAAGGATTAAACTTTGCCGCTTATTAGAATGGAAAAGACTTGTGACTGGACAAATGCCTGAGCTGTTTTAGCATCTTAAAGGTTGTACTGAGATGTATGGACATAATGATACAAAGAATCAAAATCACAGATTTAAGTTGGAAAGAATCTCAATTTGTAGTTCAAGATTCCCACTGAATCTCTGTAGCGGGAAAGGAATCCCTCCTCTGCTGATCTTGCCTGAGGTTTCTCCATTTTTTCCTGAATTTTTTGACACTTTGTCAGATTTTCTTTCTCATCTGAATTGAGGGTCTAAGGATATCGCCTCTCCAATCAGATGTAAAGCCCTTTGAGACAGATTTTGGACTTTATCATGAAACCCGTCAAACTATGTGACCACAAAACATGATTTCCATCCATGAAGTTCCTTGTGGGAAATAAAATGATGGAGAACCTGCAATTAAGCCCAAGTTGGGGTCACTTTGTTTTTACAGGTGATTATGTCAACAAAGGAGCAGATTTCGTGCTGCCTGGGATGTTATTAAAACTCTCGCTGCAGTCTTCTCCTGCCGTCGAGGTGTGCCGGCTCTGCCATGCCACTCATGTTTGATTTAAAGGCCGGTATTGACCTGCAGTTCACCGGCTTTTGTTTAATCAAAGTGAACACTGCGACAGTTGTGAACTGCCAGTCTTATCAAAGCCCTGCGAAATCCTTCTCTACACCCTGCCGCCTCAGAGGTGCAGCGATCTCAGTGCATCCCGCACAGAGCTGAGAGAGAGGGAGTGAGAGCTCTGGTATGTGGTGTTTTTTCAGACGGGGTCCTCCTCAGCGCGCAGCTTCTCCTGACAGCAGCGATATCACTGGGTGAGAGTGACTCTTAGCCTCTGAGGTTTTGTGCTCTCTCAGGTGCCTGGTTCTCTCTTCAGGGATTTTTTTTCACAGTCATTTAGTGTCAAATCAAGCCGTCTCTTGCTGTGGTTTTATGATCGTTTTGTGTGACTTTCTAGGATTTGTGGCCTGAGTTTGACTGGCAGCTCTGTTTTAGGTGTTGGTGGCAAGAGGAGGACTATGATTTAGCTTTCCATCTCCCTCATACTCAAGGAATGCTGCTGAGCCACTTGTACAGAATTTATGACTGATACAGACAGTTCAAGCTGTCACAGACGGTACTGTATGTGTTTGTCCCAACGCTCGACACTCTGAGCGGGTTACATGTCAAGGGTCATGTCAGCTTGTCTATGCATGCAGAGGCCAAACATTTTCCCTCCTCACTTCCTGCTGCCACTGTGCCTATGTAGTCAGAAAGGATGCTGGGAGATAAATTTAGACCCTCAGCTCCCTCTCCATCTGCCGTTGCTCAGAGTAGGTTGGTTTCCATGGGAACCTGCACCAGGCTACCGCCAGTAAGTGAGGGAGAGAGAAAGAGAGGGAGAGGGAAAGGGAGAGAGATGTGTGTGTGTGTTTTGAGAAGGGGGGTATGACAGCAGATTTTTTTAAAAAGCACTTAAGAGGGTTTATCTGTTCTCAGGGCACAAGGTAATTTGATGTTTAGCCCATAATTTTATCCGTCATTACCAGCTGCACGAATACGCCTGGGTATTGATGAGGAAATGAACGCAAACTCTGCCGGCCATACTCCTCTTTGCATGATAATTAAGTTTTAACAGTAAAACTGCTGCAAAGCTCCTGTGCTAGTTATTGAGCTAAATGTTTGTTTTATGGGATTTAGAAGTGTAACTGCCGAACGTGACACCGAGACACATAAGACACGATGGAAGGAGACTGTACGTGTGTGTGTGTGTGTGTGTGTGTGTGTGTAGGATATGGAGTGTGAACTCGTCCATGTGTCAGGGCTCCCGTGGGTACCTGCATCAGTGCCAGTTTCCGCTGACAAAGCCCCTTTGCATGTACGCACACACTCAGCTTTGCACACATTCCTCACTCATCCTCTCCTCTCTGTGGACCAGCTGTTAATCACATCTTAGGCGCAGACACCAGAAAGTTGTTCTCACAACAAATCACTGCGTACGCCGTAAGACTGATCTGTGAATTATCATACAAAGGTGCAAAGGTGCAGGACTAGAGGTGGAAAACCAGAGGGGTAGGAGATAAAATGCTCATGAGTTCAGAGTTTACTCTGCAAAGTGCTACTAATATTGATTCTGTGGTTTAGACCTGACACCTCCAATCAAAAGAACATAATGCAGTGTAGCAGCTGCATCAGTGGCTTCCTGTTCGCACCTCAGTCTAAAAATAGAGCACAGAAGAACGCCCTCACCCCTCCTTCATCAATGAGGTTAGACAAATCAACATATCCTGTGTGCTTTAACAGTCCAATAATTATAATACCTGTTTTACCTATGACCAAATGATTGCTGTACAGAATAGGCCCTTAGTGCATTAAAGTATTGCGTGTCCTAGGCGCCGCTGATAGCGGATCATCTCCGTGGAATGAGCGTGATGAGAAAGGAAACCCCCTCATCAAACAGCAGGAGGATTGGCTGACTGGAACCAGGGTAGGTCACCTCAGGGCGCTGCAGCTGATTTGCTGATAAAATGTGTCAGAGTGGATTAGAGGCCGCGGTGTGTTAGTGGGTATTGCTCTAGGGAAAGTTGTACTATACACTGTATGTGCGCTGTATGCGTGTGTGTATGTGTGTGTGTGTGTGTGTGTGTGTGTGTGTGTGTGTGTTTTAGTTTAATGTAGGCTAGTCTCTGGCATTCCTCTCCCTCATCTTCCTGGCAAGGCCCTGACTGTGTGTTTCACTGCTCAGAGCTGGCAGTCTAGACTGCCATGAATAATGTAAGCAATGTTCTCCCCAACCTTAAAACATTCTAATCGCCCTGTTTAAGGGCTACATCAATGACTATGCCAGAGATCTTTAAGCTTGCACTCTGATAACCAGCTACATGAACAAAGATATTTATTACAGGCATAGCATTTTGTCTTGTTCTTTGTGCTCCCCCTCCTGCACACCTGTTCTATTTTCAATGCACAGCATCATCAGGCCTCTTCATTTTTACCCACTTGCCCTCACCCTCCCTTCTTTTATCTGCTGATTATATTGTTCTCTATTTTTTCTCTCTGGAGTCAGTGTATATGAGGAACAGCGCTCCTCAGCCAGGGTCAGACGTTTAACTAATTTCCCAAGTTACATTTCTTCCTTGTTTAAGTTATTTACATGTAACTCTAGAAAGTAATGCATCTCTCTGGCTCAACAGCTCAAGCCAGAAAAATGTTAAACTGACAGCGCATACAAAAGTCTTCCTGTGGCGCTGAAAAGGTGAAAGAGTGGCAAATGCAATAAGAGAAGTGAATTTAAATGGTGCTGATTCGGTTTGTTATGCAGCCTTATTGCTCTGCGTTGATGGTGAAAGTCTGCTGTAATCAAAGCGATGGTCTGCTCGGAGAAACGCGCCCACTAAACGGATGATCGGCCCTCAGCAGATGTGGGGAAACGTGGAGACGGAGCTGAGAACCTGTCAAGTTGTTTCCAAGAGGAAGACTGATTCTCTTTCTTTTTTTTTTCCAATGTAAACTGGCTCTAATGAAGGCTGACTGTGCACAGAGTTTTTTTTAGACACATGGAGAGAGCAAAAGTGTGGCTCATTAAAAAAAAACCTGTCAGTGCTGCTGCCATGCCACCACTGGCACTTTAAACTGCAGTCTTCTGCTGGGCTTGTTTATTCAGCCACCGGATCACCGATTTAGTCCTTTCTTTCTTCCCCACCTCTTATTACTCCGTCTTTAACTCTTTCTTACGCCTATTTTATGTGTATTCTAATATTATAGAAAATCCAAGTATTTTCCATCTTTTACTTCCCTCAGTTTCTGCGTTGCCACACCCCTCTCCCTTGTTATCTTCTCTCCTAAAATGTTCTCGGCTGTCAGAGGTGGTGCATGCTGTCTACACCATCACAGGGATCTACAGCTGTTAGGTGAACACACACAGCTGCCTCCTTCAGTGAGCTATGATCTCCAGTGTTGGGGGGGGGGTTGTTCAAGCAGTTGCAAGTAGTGTCAGCGTCTTAGACAGTGATTGATGCTCTGGATGAGCCTATGCCGAGCTGAAAATGTTATGATTGGCCCCATGCTTTCCCTGAATGTGTTTTTATTGGCTGTGATACAAGAATCCCCTGTCTCGAGTTGAGACAAAGTGCAGGATTTGTAGTAAGTGGGAAATATTACAGAACATACATCTTGATAAAAGAAGGAGATTTCATTGTACCCTCAAATCTCCACGATCAGCTGCATTTGGCTCCTCACAAACGCAGAGCTGCAGTAGTGTGTGAGTTGGGAAATATTACAGTAGATTTTTCTTCATAAAAGTTTTCACAGTACGTACAGCTGGGTGATTTGGACAGAAAATCTTATTTCAGATTTTTCTACGAATTGGGCTAAATGTTTAGTTGTAAGTCTAAGTTGCATTTGAGATGTCACAAGCACTTTTATTGAAAAAGATGGAGATATAAAATAGAATGCAATGACAGGGTTTCCTTCCCTGTTTGAAAATAGGCAGTTCCAAAACATGTTCAGAAAAATTAAATAAATTACCAAATAGCAGGACTCTTAGGGCTGGACAATATGGACAAAATTGAAGCTTAGATTTCCTTAATATTGCTATATCTACAATATCGTAGGATGACTAACGCTGCTTTCATAATATAAATACTTACACAAGGAGATTTTTGATATAATGATGGCAATGGTAAACATAAGAACACTCTGGTTAGCTCAGAAAATGACCTCACTTTACTGTAATGCAGCCATACAAACCAGCAAAAGACGGTACATGCCATATCACAATGATATACAAAATAAATTTGTGATATCTACTCTCATATCACAATATCTGAATATATTTCCCATCCCTAACAGTACTCTTTCACAACAGGCTTCATAACAAGCAGCCACGCTTGGCCCCTCAGAAACACTGCACCCTGGTGGTTGTGTAACCACCACTGAGAGTGAGCCGCAAAGTCTGGAATCCACTTGCTGTCAAGTCCCTTTATCCACTGGAAAACAGCACCACTCCATTTACCGCCCTTTAGCTTTAGTGCCAGATCAGATAAGCATTAGCTATATTTCCAACATTTGTTTTGACTCCTTGCCCTGACACTGTGGTCTCCTCTGTTGATGCCTGCTCCGCGGACATTGCCTGACTGGCCCGGAGCTGCTCTGACTCCTGCAGAGTGGGCCAGTCGTGGGTCAGATATAAATCACATGTACCTGTTTTGAGTAGGATGGAGTTTTTAATTTTATAGTATTTATTTAAGCGATTAATAAGTGTTTATACAATATGTGGACATGCGCATACCAGACGCCTGTGCGCCGCTTACTGAGCATTCTGCAAACGATTACAAAACATCTTGACCTAGCATTTGCTAATAGATTTACAGTAGGTGTGCCTCTGTCTTGAATCAGTGCACATGATCTGCATATTACTGTAAGAGCTGAAGCCACGACAGATGAGTGCAATAACATGTTGCTGATGTAATTGCCTTGCTAATGTTCTCATTAGAGCACTGACCCCTCTCAACACTACACCAAGAAATGTAACCCTATTTGTCATAGTATGATGCATGGGGCAATTTTTAATAGGGAGCTTGATAATAGGACACTAATGATTTTGGCCTTCTACCCCACCAACATAACACTTTCTCAGACTGCATGGCAGGATTTTGGAGACCGTTAGAATATTAAGAAGCCCTTGGTCATCTTCATAGTTCGATTTGTTTTGCTGTGCCTGTTTTTCAGCAGTGCAGGACCTTTCTGTATTACCTCTTTTTGTTGTGTTGCTTTTATTTATAAAACTTTAGATTTTTTTTATTACAGGCAAAAAGAGGGAAATGAGAACTTGGGAAAATAGTTACAGCACTTTGCTGTACAGAAAAAAAAACAAAAAACTTTTTTAGAGGATCTAATGAACTTATTACAGTTTTTCTCATTTGCCTGCATAGATTTCTGAAAGTATGACTCATTTTCACAGAGCCTTAAAGTAAACTCCAAAAAATTAATTTTAGAAAAATTGCATAAACTCCCCAAACTACACAGATCTCTAAAACATGTACACCCATTTGAAGGTGTAGATTTTTTTATTCTGAAATACAGAGTAAATATCTTCAAACACAGTTGCCTCTGCAAATTGTTCTTCATACAAAGCAATAATAATAATAATAATAATAATAATAATAATAATAATAATAATAATAATAATAATAGTAATAATAATAATATAAGCCTTGTGCATACACTGTATAGACAAAGAAAATTAGGCTGCACCATGCCTTTGGTTTCAGTCTGGCCACAGGATTCATCGACATCACAGGCAGTGTTCTTTCTGGCCAAGCAGCAGGGAAAGTATCGCCTGGCATGGCAAGTCCAGTCATGATATGCTTCAGCAGTTCTATCACCACACGGTTCCTCCAGTAGGAGAGATATGTGCTCATGGGACTTGCATTTGCCAGGCTTAAAAAGCCTCTCAATAGGGTTGAGAAATGGAGATTATAGTGGCAGATGAAGAACATCCGGGTGGATAATAAACCAGAAACACTGTCTTTGCATTGTGCGATGATGAACCTGGGCTGCTCTGGGCCAGTAATCTGCTCAGCTGGAGTGATGATATTGTTAAATGTTCATACATGTGATGAGATGGACAGCTCTGTAGGGCCAAGGGTTAAATGATTGCCAAGGGCTCTTTGGTGATTTATAGCTTCAAGTGTGTTCATGTTTACCCCTCACCAGCTGGGAACCTCATCAATGGCATGCTGGCCAATGACCTTCCTTCTCTGTTGCTGCCTTTTACAAGGTTAAAACCAACTTCATTGATAAATATGAATTCATGAGAAACACATATGGAAATAGCTCAATAACATTCTGAAACAGACAGCAAAGCAATATCAGATAGAGACCTAAAGCAATTAGTTTGTGAAGTACAAAACATTACACGCAGTGCCATTTGAATGCAATCAGTTACTGTATTTAAATGTATATGACTTACTTGAACATTCACATCACCCAGCCTCCCTTACTGTCTCACCATGATTGATCACGTGGTCAACCAGAGTGGCCCTGATCTTATCAGAGGCAATCGCTCCTAAACTTTCTAGTCTTGGTCCACCTCTTGCTCGTCTTTGTCCTCTGACTCTCACGTTTCCCTCTCTTCCTGTGGCATCCATTGTTCTTCAGTACCGGAGCTCCCTTTGTTGCTATTGCTATGATTTCTAATTGAAAAGAATCAGAGGTGTCCCCATGTGAGGAGTTGCTTGGTGTGATTGGTTTTGCCAAACATGTAGTATTTTACAACACGTCTTGTTTAAATCAAGTGAGTGAAAAACAAGCAACATTTTTGTATTGTAAAGAACTGGTGTAAGATAAGGAACATGAGTTTTAGATTTTGATCATTGTGTTCCAGTGTCTCAAATAGTTATGCAGGTGGTGACTAATTTCCCTGACGGTTAAACGGAAATTTTAACTGTGACTTGTCAACTAGTCTATTAAAAAATTAAAAAAAACATTAAAAAACATGACAACCGACTGAATAAATGATAACAATTAGCATTTAAAACAATATACATTTCTGGTGTGTGCCACTTTCAGCAATTTATTATGAACAGTCGGTGTACATTACAAGTTATGGCCTCCTCCAACACCTGCTTCATCTCCTCTGTCATTTAGCGATGGGAAGTTACCACTGTCTTACTCAGTACCATGTACTCAGGCTCAGTATAGTGCACTACCTTGCAGAAGTTTTTGCCTTCAACAAAATTTAGTGGCAGCATGTCACGGGTGGTCAGCTCAGTGATGAGTTGTGTTATCTTTTCTGAGTGGTTGGCATCACAGCGTCTGTGGGTTGGAGTGGCAGATGTTGTAATACTTGTCTGCCAAGTGTTGCTACTTCTTGATGCCTTAGCTGAATGTGGTTGCTTATCGCTCCAGTTGAGTGGTTAATGCGAGCTTTTGCTTACACAAGTGACACACGACTTTGTTATCACTATCTTCTTCATCGACATACTGCCAAACCAAGCTGATTTTCCTTGAAGCCACCATCTCTCTTTGTCCCACTTAAGTTTCACTTTTTCACCTGCTGGAGTGTGCAGGAGGGGGAGGGACAATTGCCTGCGGTAGGAGCTGGCTACGTTACATTGAGATGCAACAGTTGACCAGCTCTCTACAATGTTAATTCAGTAATTACTAACCGACTAGTATTTCTGGTGCTGACTAGCGAGGAGGCATTTAAACATATAACCGACCAGTTACGTGCGTCCCTAGTTTTGAATAAATTAATAAAACTGCACCATGTTTCTACTTTTGTAATTCCCTCATTCTTTGTTTTTTTCTGTTTCTTTAGACCCATTCTGAAGCTGAACTGTCAACACTCCTTACAGCCAACAAACGAGATGCAGAGAAGGCCTTGTGATGGCTGTTAGAATGGCTGAGTCTGGACAGAAGCAGAGCTGCTTTGTACAGAAAGAGGATCCATGTTTACCTGCATCCATGCAGCTCCAGGGCAGCTTTTAATGATGCCTAATTTGGTCCTCTTGAATAACTTTTGGCCCACACTGAAAAAGGCCCTCTATTGTGTTTTACAGCTTAGTCTGTCAATGTTCCCCTGCCTCTGACCTCTCTGCTGCCATGCGGTTATCTCCATGAGGCTCCAAGAGCCATTCCTTGTGTGTCTTTGAGGCCTTCTCTCCACTCTATGGAGGCTGGGCCCAGCCGTCCGGCTGATGGGAAGCGCTCTGGAAGGCAAGAGCAGCAGCATGTGACAGCTGAATCCTCACTAGGATCTTGTCCACCTCAGCAGCCCCAGCAGCCTCCCAATCCTCGTCCTGTACACAGAGCATTAGGCCGACTGCAAAATCGCCAACCCAAACGCACTGACCTTCTGCTTCGGTTACAGCAGCAGCAAGCAGTAGCATGGCAGCATTCAGACACTGCAGGTCCCTCAGGAGGCAGCTTCTTCTCTCCAGCTTCTTCATCTATTTCATCCCTCCCCTCTACTTCCTCCACCCAGGGTGAGCATGGTCGTGGAATTCCATCTCAGTCCAGCCAAGAGGGCTTAGAAGCGGTCAGCTCACCCAGAAAGGGGGAGAAGAAACCCCAAAAACCAGGGAAGTATGTGTGCTCTTACTGTGGCCGTCCATGTGCCAAGCCAAGTGTTCTTCAGAAGCACATTCGATCCCATACAGGAGAAAGACCCTACCCTTGTGGCCCCTGTGGCTTTTCTTTCAAGACCAAAAGCAACCTCTATAAGCACCGCAAGTCTCATGCCCATCGCATTAAAGCAGGCTTGGCGTCCAGTCGGGATGAGCCCAGTTTGAGTGGACCAGAGGGTAGTAGTGTTGACCCGGAGGAACACACAGAGGGAGAAAGCACTGAGTCTGAAGAAGAGACGGGCCAACACGCAAAATCCTCCTCTAAGGAGATGTTGGGCCTACAGAAGAAAGGCAGTAAGGAGCTGCTGGGAAGCTCAGAGGAGAGCCAGAGGCCTGAAGACTCCCAGGCTGTCAAGCAAAGATTGGCACTAAGGCTCAGCGAAAGAAAACGTGGCCCAATGGCCTCTCCAGATGACCCTCCTTCCTCCCTCTCCACCTCGTCATCTTCCCTAGGACCTGGCAGTAAGGGCAGCACGGAGTCTGGCTACTTCTCGGGATCAGGCAGCACTGAATTGTCCCAAGTTAGCCCCCCCAGTGCCAGTGCTAAAACTTATGCAGAAATTATTCTAGGGAAATATGGAAGGCTGGGAGGGCAGCAGCGCAGTCCCCATCAGCAGCAGCCTCATTCTTCACTTTCATCATCATCAGGAATGGAGGAGAAGAGCATTCCCTTCACTGTACCCAAAACTCAAGTAATAGAACATATTACCAAGCTCATCACTATCAATGAAGCAGTAGTAGACACCAGTGAAATTGACAGTGTAAAGCCTAGACGCTCCTCTCTATCCAGGAAAAGCAGCATGGAGTCACCCAAATTTACCACCCCTAAAGATATCTACACGTTTGATCCCAAAGGAGAAGCTCCTGGCCCCAGTGGTTTGAGGCACCTCTACAATCCTGAGGCAGATCCATCAGGTACCCAGGATTTGTCGGCAGTGCCCCTGCTCAGAAGCCATTCAATGCCATCATCTACCAGCCAAGAAGAGCCCTCTACCTCTGGCACCATGTCTCCCAGAGGTTACCGCCTCTGCCAGTCATTCGATGAGCAGCAAGCAGTGGTAGCAGAAATGAGGGTTGGCCCTGCCCAGCGTATGCTGAGGCGCCAGCCTGCTATAGAGGTTCCACTGGGAGCTGAGCTTCTGCTGGAGGAGGCTGGTCCCACCTCCTCTCCCTCAGTCAGAGGCATTAATTTAGCCAGGCAGCCACAGCAGCAAGAACAACAGCAAAGTGGTTCGAGCCTGTTTGAATGTGAGGCATGTGGGGCCCACTTCCTACACAGTGAAGGCTACGAGACGCACAGAGGCAAATGCCTGGGGCAACAAACACTGGAACAAGAGAGCAGGGATGTGAGTAAAACATGCAGGGAGGATCGCCCCCCCATGATGATGCACTATAAGTTCCGAGCTCTGGCCATGGCCGTGAGGAAGAGGAGGAAAGAAGAAAGTCTGGAAGAAGATCCTCCTAGCCCTGGATCTGTAGCCATGTCAAGCAGCTCTGCAGGCCTCAGTCCTGTGCCAAGCAGACCAGAGCACAGCCAGGCCCTCTCAGGTGTGTTTATGTGTCCCTTTAGTATTCTTTGTAAGTAATAAGTTTATTTTCTTTCAAACCTTTTAATCCATTTCTAACATCTGAGAAAGCTGAATAGCCTAAAGAAAGCAGGTACACACGTAAATATGTGCATCCTTGTGATTGATGTGAGGGAATGAAAAAAATGCTTAAATTACCCCAAACCACAGATTAGGAAATGAAATGCAAAAGCAATTAAACATCATCATTTAAAAGCATATCATGTATATCATGTATAATTTAATGGTAGCTTTCTCTCTCTCTTTTTTTCAGGTGTTTCTTTACAGACTGAGCCAAAACAACAACAGCAGCAGGACAGGAAGGGCGTGTCTGTCATACAACACACAAGCTCCTTTGAGAAGCAGGAGAGTACATGCATGGAAAGTCAAGAACCAGACCTCAGAGAGAGTCAACAAACACAACAGCCCCAGCCAAAACCATCACCCTCTACATCTCGCCTCATCCGCCAGCCAAACATCCAAGTGCCAGAGATCCTTGTTACCGTGGAGCCTGATACTGACATGCCATCTGTGTCGCCACCAGTGACTGCATCCTCATCCAAGGTACATGATTATTTAAAGAAGCATTTGACTTTTTATTTTGGGGCTTTTTCTTAATAATTTGACCGCCTGACTGCTGTTGACCTATTAAATATCTCATGTAAAACATATGTGACACATGCATTGATTCAATGTGTTTCCCCTTTTTAATAAAACTATTCTTAAGCATTAACATGTTTAGAATTTTTTTGTTTAGGTCAAAAATCTGTATCCCTTGATTTTAATGGAATGTTAAATTAGAAAACTATGTATCTCTCCTAGGAGACAGAGAGAGTGGAGGAGTTCCAGTGGCCTCAGCGTAGCCAGACTTTGGCCCAGCTCCCTGCAGAGAAGCTGCCACCAAAGAAAAAGAGACTCCGCCTGGCAGAAGCAGCTCAGTCCTCCGGGGAGTCAAGTTTTGAGTCTGTGTCTCTGCCTCGCAGCCCCAGTCAAGAGAGCAACATTTCACACACTTCAAACCTTTCTGCCTCTTTTGAGGACACAGCAAGGTCAGAGCCCGCTGTCTGGGCCTCCAGTAGCCAAAGCTCCCAGATGTTGATGGTGCCATCCACATCCCACCAACACCACCAAAGCCACAAAGAGATGAGGCGTTCAGCCTCTGAGCAGACCCCAACCAGCCCACAGCAAACAGAGCAGATATCAGAGACCAGAAGTAAGTCCTTTGACTATGGTTCCCTGTCCCCTCAGCAGTCTGCATCCTCCTGGAAAGAAAGAAGAAAATGTCTCCTTGTGAAACATGCCACCTTAGGGGAACCTGAGCAGGAGGAGGGGGCCAGCATGAGTCAGTTGTCCAGAGCAGAGAGTCCAAAACCTGGGCCTTCCCGCTCCATCCATACTCCTCTCTACTCCACTGTGGCGAGCTCCCGGTTCAGCCTGGAAGCCACAGGGAAAGCCCTGCGGCTGTTGGAGCCACAAATCTTCTCGCCCTGTCAGGATGTGCTCCCTTTGCAGCCCAGAGGACAGCAAGCATTTTCCCCAGGATCACTGTCACAGCTAGTCCCCGTCACCACAGCCTTCTCAGAAGTACTGTCCACCCAAATCATTCACAGAGCCTTCTTACGTTCACAGACAGGTCCTCCACCTATACAAGTACACCCAGCACGGATTCACATGGCAGAACAGTTGGGTATACCATTCCATCAGCTTCCTGCTCTAGTTCCTCTCCAGTTTTCTTCCAGCACTAGATCTAGTCGGGCTCTTTACTTGCCTTTTCCTCCTAGACTTAACACACATGTTCCTTCCCTTCCCACTACTGACAGCAGACCTTCCACCTCTTCCATGTCTTCTGCTCCTACCCATCAATCCCTTGTAACAGTCACCTACCGTCATACACGCCCGGTCATTGCCACATGCCTGGCACAGCTTACACCAGTAGTGTCCCTTGTGGTGCCAGTGCGTCTCCAGACCCATATACCTACCTTTGCCAGTGCCATGTATACCACCTTATCCCAGATCCTGGCTTCCACCTGCTCACAGGAGCCCATTTCTTGCACAGCAATGGTCATCATGGGCCAGGTGGAACAGGACAAGCTGCAAAGATCCTACTTGAAGGTTCCCTCCCCATGCATCAAGAGTCTTCTTCCCATGTCTCTGCCAACAGAGCTCGCCTCAGACTCTGGAGAGGGATATGGTCCACTGGGGGCTGGAGGAAGTAAACGCATGCTTTCTCCTGCAGCCAGTCTAGAACTCAGCACAGAGGCTCAGCGTCACCAGAAAAGGGTGAAAGAGGAAGGAGAGGAGGAGCACAAAGCAGGAAAGGAGGGGGAGGAGGATGTGGAGCAGAAAACTAGTCGAGGAGAAGGTGAAGCAGCTGGGAGAAAACTGGAAGAGCGAGAGAGGAAACAGCCGGAGAGGCTTGAGGTGACAACTGTGAAAGTGGAGGAGGAGCAGGAGCAAGCACCAAGGAAACAATATAATAAAGAAACGGAAGAGGAGGAGGAGGAGTCAACCAAGAAGACAACTAAAAAAAGGAAGGATGTGCCAGTTGTGCAAGAAGGGGTGGAAAGACCAAGTACCCATTCTTACCCCAGCCTCCACACTTCCACCTCTGTCAACTGGTGCTACCTGAACTATATCAAACCCAACCCATCTGCCCTGAGGGACCCTTGCACTTCAGTTTATTCTACCTGGAGCATCAGTACTCACAACCCCAACTTGCCAGGCCTCAGCACTAAGGTGGCGTTGTCTCTGTTGTGCTCCAAACAGAAGCACAGCTCGGAGACGTACACCATGGCCATGGCTCCGACGCCGACCAAAAACAAAGTGGCCCCTGACAGTAGCACGACCCCTCGTGTGTCAGAGGTAAACATAACAACAATACATGCTTAAAGTAATAAGTTGATGTAGATCCCTCTGTTAAAGAAAGTCATTAACCACTTTTAAAATATAAAACTGTCAACTTTTTAAGCTAGTTTTTATGTTCTACATATGAATGCATTAATGTGCTTTTAGGGATGCTCCACCATTTTATACATCAAGTGTAATTATAGGTCTTTTTTGCCGAGGCTCAAGACAAGTGTCTATCTCTGTAACCCGCTCGTCATCTCTGCTTTGAGGCTTGCAGCTCAAAGTTACATTCGCATGACACACCCACTTCTTTCCACCACATCCACAGTATTGATCAGAAGAAAAATTCATGGAATAACAACAAAGACAGTTCTGGTTCTGCTGCATCGGTTTCTTGTGTTTGTAAACTGTCAGTCATGAGTTCAACTTTGTTATAGGAGAGCAACTAAATCAGTCAATTACTCATTTAACAATAAAGCAGAAAACATTTTATTTTAAGTTGTTTTGAATTTCCCTGTGTGTCTTGAGTGTAGGTACATGCCACCCCACCCAGCACACTCACTAGAGTAAAGGATCAGCAGCAGCATGAAAAGGAGCAGAAAACAGAGATGGGAGAAGAGGACGGAGCTTCCAGCTCCAAACAGGGCGAAGTTTCTCGTGTTCGCATCTTCGAAGGCGGGTAAGAATGACAAGAGTGAGACATCTTTTAATTCAAAACTCAATATTTGCAAACAATAGCAGTGCCTCATTGCACAAGTAATCTGTTCTTCTATCACAAATGAAAGCCTAATGACAGCTAAACAGCATCTATGGAGAGCTGACGGGAGTGCACAGAGAATTACAGTGACAGATGGGAAGCAGTGGAACCCGCAGGGACTTCATTTGTACCTGCAGCCAAGCTATTTCCTCTTACTGCTGGCATGAGTGTCTGTGTTTTAGAAGTGCTAATTTGGAGAGCTGTGTTTGCGCGTGTTTGCGCGTGTGTACGCGTGTGCATGATTTTTAAACTTTACTTTGTCTGACTCATTAATACCTGTTTTTACAGTTACATAAGTTACTGAGAGGACACAGGGACACATTTAGTGCTGCGTGTTTTTGTTATTGCACATACAGACTGCATGTGGAATTGTCTGTTAACAGTAGATAAAGCACTAATTACTGGTCTTTATCATTTTCAGCCACACGTTACACACATTCAGTAAACAGCCTACAGTCTTGTATCTCCATCACACCACCCTCCTCCTTCTCTTCTGTCCAGCTTTTGTGTACCTATGTATTGTTTTCTCTTCATTTCCCTCTCAAACTCCTTTCTGTCCTCTGTCTCTGATATAATGCTGTATTTCCTCCATGCATGCAAATAAGGACAGCTACTCATTCTTAAACACAGCAAAATGGTTTGTACCCTAACTTATTATACCTGCGTAGCTTTTGTCCTCACGTCGAAATCCTGACTGTCTGCCCCTCATTTTATTCTCAAAAGCAAGCAACATTTTTTATTATATAAATATGCATCATGCAGCTTTGTTTATGTTCCACTGCCTTGCACGATTTCATCCTGATCCAATTTCAGAGATCCCTGTAAGATAGAGGGTCGTAGGGTTCTCTGAAGTTTATTAGTATCACACAGCTAAAGAAACAGATATTGGATCAAGGCAGCTTTCTCCTCAATAACATGTCTTAGCAATTAAGCAAGCATAGCTGTTCCTTCTTGGTGGCAGCAAAAGTCAGTGGAACATCAGTGTTAATCCCTTTTAGTGAGCACAAGCTAAACTGCCTCCCTCTGGATTCTCTTTAAACATGCAGATTGATTTCCATGGTGAAAGTGGTTGCAACATTGCAGATTTGTCATACCACTTTAACCATACTAGTGAAATGGACAGAGCCATTCCCGTGAGCAGACTTTACAGCACGTTTTAAAAGGATTAGTTCTGTCAAACTCCTTTCTGGTCAGCTAGTGACCGAAGTATGTTTCAGTACCTGCAGTGCTGCCTTTTACTGTTATTCATTGGTTTCTGCCTTGAAATCCAAAGGCTTTATCAATCAGTCACACCCTGGTTGAAAGTGGTGTTCTCTCCACCAATCTGACATGGCAGTTGGAAAGCTACAGCAAAAGCAGGGGCAGATTGCTGGTTGAGTTTACTGAGAGACGTGCTGCTGATTTAATGCTCGATGTGTGAAGTGCAACTTGTTTTTCCTGAGATGTGGGTGGATATTTTTAGCAGTGGCGAGAAATACATGCCAATAAACCGTAGCCAGCTCCTGAATGAATACAACATAATGCCACTGTTGAGACTGCTGTATTTAACAATTTGTTATGATTTGCTTTTGCTGGTTCTTTTATACAACAGGGAGCATTCACAGCCTGGCTTCTTGTAGATGTGGTGCATATCCTGTAATTAAACACAGTCAGCACACATTGGATATTTACAATTCAGAATGGTTTGCACATCTCTTCATAAGAAGTGAGAGCAGATGGAGTTTTTCAAAGAGGACAAAAATTTATTCAGAAATGTCTGTGGTCCACTGTGTCCACAAATAGCCTTTTGGTAAACATCGAGATTGTGAATAAACAATGTTTTTATAGACTAGACCTAAATGTGTTGCCTGATTTTTATGTACAGAGTCTATTTTAGGGGACAGGCCATAGCCAGGCTTCCCTTCCCTCTCTTTAGCTTCTGCTGTTGTTGGCAGGGCCACCCAATCGCTGCAGAATAGCTGGTATTCTCTGTGTGCCCATGGTGTAGAGGGAACAGCCAAGGGACTCTGTGCTGCTGAGGTTTTGGTGGGGCTTCCCTGACCTGCCTACATAAAGAAAGCCTTGTTTCCCAGTTCT
>JAPZDX010000024.1:16563202-16577085 GCA_029783625.1 Naso annulatus
ATGAAGAGGATGTGGGTTTGTAATGGGCGTTTTCAAACAAGGTAGCCATCCAGATAAGCATAGACGAGATTATACTGAGGTACAAGTAGTGAATGATGAGATGAGAATATAATGTGAAATGCATTTATTTACTGCTCTGTCAGAATATTCTGGCTCCAGTTTGGTGTTTATATCATTAATTGGCTGTGTGCGACATGCCTTCTCCAGTCTGTTTGCCCAACTTTGTGACATGAATTGTGGCAAAGGCTGCACAGAGAATGTCTTTCATGCCAGTGAAGACAGAGAACAGCACAGATCCTGCACAGTTTGAACAGACTCACCACTTTCATATTGTTCTGTTGTTTGGCAGAGAGCAGAGAGAGGGTTAACAACTCAAAGGGGAACTAGGCCATCAACATCCCTTTTTTATGGGCACATTCTGAGACTGGCTGCGAGCGTGACAGAAACAGCAATATCTGATGCTGGAATGTATCTGCTCACGCCAGTTCTTTTTCTTATTTTTTTTTCCTCAGATCGTCTGTGTTGTACTTGACATGCAGTGATGCATGCAAGTGTTATACATAACATATGAGGCTGTGGCTGAAATGATGGAAAAATCTCTGTTTGCATCTCTGTGCTCTCACTACCTTAAATCCGCTCTTGCTTTCAGACACCAAAGATATTTTCTCTTTCCCTGGATAGAGTGAAATGCTCACCACTCAGCTTGATTATTTTGAGTCATCCAGCCAAGCCTGTGGCATTGGGCGGGAGTGTAAAAAATTTCATCTCCAACCACGGATACATCTGCCTCCTCTCAGTGGTGTTAGGGTTCTCCTCCAGTCTGTTTGTATGGCTCCAAGATGAAAACTACTTTAAACCACACTTTTTGTTAGGCAGAACTGTTGGCCTGTTGGATGTAAAGTGTCTTTACTCAGGCTTTTTCTTCTAATAGGGAAGTTCATCTTTGAACATGCCAGTAAAGTGGCCTAGAAGAGGAACAGAAGCATGCCAGAATAGAGAATATGGTTGTATAGGTAGGAAACTCTCTGAGTTTACATGTCTGATTTGTTGGCACAGCATCACGTGCCTCGAGCAGACAGAGCTTTCTGTCACGGACGAACATTTGTCAGTGATTTATGGTCTTGTTGAAAGAGCTTCCGGTGGCCTGGGCAACATCACCATGTCTAAAGGGGGCTTTTGCTCCATCTGATGCTCGAACAGCAGCTTAATGAAATGTAAGATGATCTGGAGCTCCATTTGACTGCGGAGAGGAATACTTTGCAATGAAATTTATCAGTTATGTTGAGAGGAACTGAAGGAATTTATGCAGCCTTTTTTAGGTTTGGAATTTCTTTCTTCTCATGTTTTTTTCTGTTTGGTTTCTCCTTCAAAGCAAAGGCCTATGTCTGCTTTTTTTTTTTTTTTTGGACTGCCAAAAAAGATGTGGCTTTTATATTACTGCAGTTGTTTTACTAAAGAAGAAAGGCAGTAGTAGTTTCTCACATTTAAAAAGCCATACCAATCAAGTATTTTGGATTTGTGCTTTTAAAACAACTGAAATGAGGAATCAGTTAGCACAATTGCTGCTGGTTTCGTTATGTCAGTATCGGTTAATCTGCTTATTTTTAAGAGAAGCGTCACATAATTTAGTTATTTTCTCAGGTTCTTTGTGAGAACCTGCAGTTTTTCAGTCTGAGATGTTTTGGGAGTTTAGTTCCTGACAGCCTGTGTCATGAGTTAAATCACTTTTTTTTTTTCCTGTGCTGCTGCTGCCCCAGGGCTCTTTTAGTCTAGCCTGTCTTTTGCCGATGCATTTATTCAGTATTTTTTAAATTAATGCACCCTATTTGCTAGGTATTTTCTTTGCAGACTCACTCACCTAAAATAATTTTTTTCCTTGCATAAATTGCTCACCTAAGGGACTTAAAAGGGTTAGTTTGTGGTTATAGAGTGATGCACTTGGCCAACAAAAGTGTTTAATTATATTACTGAAGTGTTTCGGTGAGAGTGTTTTGACTTTTTAGACGTAAATAGTTTTAACAATGCCCAGTTGGAATCAAAGGTCTGAGTGTGTGCCAGGAAACTGCTCTCCCACGAGATTTTAACACCACCATCAGGCTGACGTAACAGAGATCGATTCATGCCTCAGTCATCCAGTTTTGAAGAACGCTGTAACATCATTGTCTTTTTTTAGATGACCGGAGTTTGTGTTCTGCTGCAGTCAGTCTACTTTAAGTTTTACCAAATATATTCTCAGACATACTGAGCTTGTATGTTTTGTCTCTTTTCTGGTGCCTTTGTTTTATCTGTTTCATGCTTTGTCCTAATGCACACTTGTTCAAAGACCAAGTTTCTTACAAAGTCCTGCTGCAAATTCTTTATGGCTTCTTTTCCTCCGCGCTCACATACGTCTTTTTGGTCCAACCTTTATTTGTCCTCAAAATTGTCACAGCAGATCTGCTCAAGTTAGTGTCACTAAAAATAACTGGCAAACGTTTTCATGCTCATTCCTGAGGTATATGAAATTTTGTCCCTCTGGCTATGACATCTATTCACAGAACTGCAGCTTGAGCTACCTTGTGAACTCAAATCAGACTGGATTAGAAATGTATCTGGTGTTGGCTCTTAATGTTGACCCATTAAGCACAATATGTAAAATTGCAGCTTCGCTGCGTAATAGGTAGGACATGTAGATGATTGCTGCATCACTCATGAACATAACATCAAGCTTCTTGATGAAACTTCTTGATGAAGCTTGATGTTATGTTCATGATAAAAAAAGACCCATTTACACACTGTAATTTGCTCTGTCCAAACAGGATATCAAAATGTAGATCACACGTTCTGTCAAGTTTAAATAGGTTTCTTAACCCTTTCTGGTTTAATCATGTTGGTGTTCTTTGATGTGATGATTTATGCATTTTATACCTCTTTTTTTTTTACATGTTTATGACTATGTATGATCTAATAAACTTTGTTTTTCTTTATCAGAGGGGTTAAGATGGGTGGAGCTGCAGTTTTCAGCATGCTGGAGACCTGAAAAAATACTGCTTAACCGCTGCTGAGGACCCCAACCACCACCCCCACATCACCCATGACTTTCTACAGTGTATGTCTTTACCTTTTTATGTTAATACAAATCCACATTTAGTGATGCTAAGGTCATTCACAGGGAGTTTAATGTCAGGTACATCCTTAAGTTATGGAAGGACAGTATATTAAAAGTATTTTGATGTAATAAAATGTGAAACTAAAGATGTTTTCTCTGTGTTAATGGAAAAAAAACCAAACACATTTTTGTTTTTAGTGAGTTCTAAAAGCAAAGCTTGGGGCGTCCAGTGGCTCAGTTGATATAGCAGGCGCCCCATATACAGAGGCTGTGTCCTCACCGCAGCAGCCAAGGATTCGATTCCACCTGTGGCCCTTCGCTGCATGTCATTTCCCCTCTCTCTCCACTGTTTCCTGTCTACTCTTCAGCTATCCTATCAAAGAAATAAAGGCACAAAAAGCCCCAAAAATATCTTAAAAAAAAAAAAAAAAAGCAAAGCTGACCGTGACACTTACAAAGGTGAAAGAAACATCTAGTAAAATATATCCATACACAATGATTAATGTCCTGTGTTTACATAATTGTTATTTCTTTAGATAAATGGAAGAAAATACTATGGTTTGATTTAAAATTTGGCTTGAAAGTGGTTAGGGATGATCTGATGCTTCAGTGGGAAGATTCTTTGGGGTTTAAAGGAATTTGAATAAAAACTTTTGAGACTAAATCTCTCATGAATCCAAGACCACAGTGTGGATGTTTCTTTGAGCATCACTTGACAAAAAAAAAAGTTTGAGGGAAAACGGAACACTGTTTCAACTTAGTGTGTAACAGCTCACATGTTAAACTGATGTTAATGCTCAGACTGTTGTTTTTCAGAAACCGTTGATTGCTGTGCCTCAAACTCTGTAATGGAAAATCGTGGTGAGTACCAAGTTGCTCGTTGTGGTTTGCTAAGTGCAGTGTTAATTCTGTGGAGAGAGCTGTAGATCCACTCATCTCTAGGACATCCACTGTGTTTATGCAGTCTGTCTAGCCTTTGCTTTTTTATGAGCCACTCAGGATTTCAACCATATATCTTCTCAAGCTCAGGGCCTGATTGAGGATCAGTTTCCCCTCCCAAAACATGGTCTTTCAGGGTTTTCCCTGGTCAACATAGATCTGCTTGTTATGTGTGTGTGTGCTGTGTTGCAGAAGAGATAAAGCAGAAGAGATAATTCTGTGAGTATCTGTTGTGTCATTGTTAAAGTTAAGCTTTTTATTGATTGAAACGAGCTGCTTAACTGCTTTTAAATGCTTTTATGACAACACTGGCTCTTCCCTGTCTTGTCTACCCAGCAACTGTGCAGAAAAAGGATGTGTTAACCTTGATAGTGTGCACTGCTGGTATTTGATTCACTGTCACCTTTAGCTCTTCAGTTAATCAGTTCCCTTTTGTACAACAACAACAGCAACAACAAAAAAAGCTGTTAAAAATTTGCATCGCTTAGACATCCCTAGTGACTGCAATTGGAGACTTCCTGTTGCTGCTTCATAATAAAAGCCATCCACAGTTGTCATCACTACAACACCAGAAAACATCTACAGGTGTTGTAAGTAGACCTTGCAAATGTAAATGCCTTCTGTATTAACAGGAATAGTTCAAATAGTTTTTGTTAAACACTTTTTTTTTTTTTAATAGAAGTGACTTGGATGAGAAAATCAGTGCTACTTTCATGAAGGTACATGCAGCATCCACTTACAGTCACAGTCACCTAGACATTTACAACATAGTCAAAATTCTGCTGCTAGAGTCTTGACTACTAGCAGGAAGGCAGACCGTGTTACTCCCACAATAAAATCACTACACTGTCTGCCGCCATCTGTGTAGAATAGGCTTTGAAATCTTGCTTCTTGTCTACAAATCACTTAATGGTGTGTGACTAAAATTCATCTCAGACATGTTAGTACTTTACCAACCTACTGGACTCTTAAGGTCATGTTCGAGTGGCCTCTTAATTGTCCCGAAAGTTAGGATTAGGATCATTGTATTTGGTTGTAGGAAATAAATTTGACTTAACTTAGCTTAACTAACCATAGCTTAAGCTTACCATCAAATTTTAAGTGAGTTATCTAAAATGTTGTTTAAAAGCACACGAAGTTTAAAATCACTGCCTGTTCTATCTTTGGTTCAGTTTCTTTTTTAACTTGCTTTTCATGCAGCTTAAAAAAAACAAACATCCCTATAGATTAGTGTTTATGCACAAATATGAAGCATATGTCAAGATATTTCTTTTTAAAAGACTAATTTTCCATCATGAATACGACTCGCAGTAGTGACTTAAAGCTTTATCGCACCATGCATAGGACACGTTCTACACCCTGCCCATGTTGGACGGAGCCATATATATTTGCATGTGTGTGTACCTGCCTCAGTCTGCCTGCCTGCTGAAGTGGCCTGGCCCAGTCTGTTATCCAGGTCAGGCCAACAGGTTCTGGGCTCATGCGGATTGGCTCAGCTCTCTCTGGAAGCCGGCCCGGTGTGGAGGCTGTATGTGGGGCACAGGGAGAGAAAAGGAACGCTGTCGAACACACTAGTTCTCCATCTTTAGAAACAGGCCGAGATGCAGCCAAATGCTCAGAAAACTCTGATCTGTCCAGGCATAATGACACTCAGTGCTCTGAATTCCTCTGAGGAGCAGTAGGACAGAGCTTTCTGAAGACACACAAACCTCTAAAAGGAATCAAAGCGCTAATTCAGGGGGTCCGGTCCGCACTCCCGTTTTTTTCTAGTTTACAGAAAGCAGCCTCTTTTTCTTTCAAGCCACAAACAGGGCAGCTCTCCTTGGCAAACATGTCCCAAAGTCATGCTAATGCCTCCAAGACTGTTCAAATTGTGATAAGAGACTTGGAGATGTGCATAAAATTGTGTCTGGCGGCATGAAAAGAGGTGAGCAGCATGATAAACACCCTGTACGAGTTTTGAACAACAGGCGTCGTAGCTTAATATTAGTGTGCCTGCTGGATGTGGTGAATGCAGCATATGTCTGATCAACACATCCTTAATAAATTGACACGTGATCTTTAATTCCTCCTTTAACAAGTTCATTATCATTGTAGCAGCTGTGATTTTCCTGATTCTTGTCTGCTCACGTTCAAATGTTTAGAGGAAACATCTCAGACACACCTGACCTTTACCAAGCTCCTGCAGAAAGTCTCTGATCTTGTTTAGCATTTCTCCTGATTGAAGGCATTGATTGAAATTGCTTCTGTTTCTTCTCGATCCCTCACATCCTGACTAAATTAAGATTTTTGTTTGTCAAGTTAGATGCATTACACATGGAGAAATGGCTTCTACAGATGCTGTATCGTCATGTTTAATTTTTCTAGTCATCCTACTGCATGAAGCAGAGAAATGCTTTCAGGGCGGACTTGTGGTCTGAGACCTGTGGTTTGGTCTAGTTTTTTGTGTTGGTTAAGTCTTTTTTATTGTAATGTTTGCGTAATGAGTCTTAAGATCATGCATGTCCTCGCTCTCTTGAGACCCACTGCACCACATAGCATACATTACATTGTACATACATTATGGGATTCGTGTATTGCACCACATACCGCAGAACATGCATTAAATTGAAAACATAACTCGCCCTTCTCCACGGAATGGTAGTCATCTTTCAGAGAATGCTGACCTGTGCCATGAGCCAAGGAGGGAGGGTCAGTGAGTGAGGGGGAGTCCAACTCTGGGAGGGAGGGAAGGTCTTAAGGAGATTGCGAGAGGGAGGGACGGGGGAAGGACTGAACTGAAAGGCGTAGAGAAAGGGCAGACAGGAGAGACAGAGAGAAGAAGGAAAGATCGAGATAGAGGAGATCAGGGGACTTTGTTGAAGAAGGAGGAAGGCAGGTGCAGCTGCTGATCTGTCCAGTGTAGTGTGCACGCTTCTGGGTGCAGGACAGGTAGAGGCCCCTCAGGGGCTGGATCATGGGACAGAGCCTTCGCGTGGAGATCCCTCAGGACCCACAACAACACAACAATGGCGGTGAGTTTCAGGACTCACTTGTGCACTCTGTGTGCTTTACAGTTGGAAATTCCTCAACAGCAACGTACACAGCATGAAATCAGTTGACTTTGTTGTTGTTATCCAATGGATGAAATTCTAGAGAAGAGACGAGGGCTGAGGATTGTATAATCAACTTTGCACAGTCTTACCTCTCTCTGCCATCCCCCCTTCACTTTCACCATCAAAAGGAATGCTAAATCACTGTGATCACGTGGACGAACTCAGCTGTGTTTTTACACACTCATGCATGTGTGTCTGTCTTGTTTTCTTATGATGGTAGTAAAATTAGATGTTGAAAAGACTTTTTTTATTGAGAAATTATTAGGGAAAAATTTGTATCTGTGAAAAGTTTTATGTATTTTTGGATCGATTTCCCAAATTTTCCTTTTTCATTATTGCAGTTTTTAAACAAAGAAGTTTGAATGAACAAACCAAATTACTTTTCATTTACAGGTCTTGACCTCAAATTGACAAACTGCAAAGTATTGAAGTCATAGGGCAGATTTAAATGTTTCTCGCCTGAGACTGAATGATATATTGGTATATTTGTCTTATTTTGACTATGCTATTGAGTTTTAAATGGTTGAATGATTTTAGGCGGCACAAGACTTCAGAAGAAGCAATCACAGTGATTCAAACCAATCTGGGCTGTCAATTAAGTAGATTAAAATTCATAATCTGGCCTGGCAAGGGTCAGGGTTTTAATGAGATTGGTGGTATTTCCAAACCATTGCTCCCTGTGTGAGGGGGTTTCTTATGTAAATGATCAGAACGGCTGGGCAGGCAAGAGGCTGGGTTCTTTTAAAACAACAATCTCCTTTAGCCACATGCTCACCTGACTAGGCCTGCCATGACTCAGTGAATCATGAGGTTAGAGGGAAATCTGGCCTCTCTGAGAGATGTCTGAAAGAGTGGTAGGTGTGGCTTCAAGATAGGGGTACGTCAGAGTAACACACACACACACACACACACACACACACACATACACATACATAGTGTCACCCACCCCCGTGTTTCCTGACTGGTATGCCTTATCTTTGCAGAGCTCCTGATTACAGAGTATGGCTCCAAAAATTCTGGTTCTGGCCTCATTCGGAATGGAAATATATTTTGTATCCTCTAGATGCTTTTGCACTCAGAATATTAAGTAGTTTCACTAGTTGCACCATGCAGCACTGTGTTTCCATGAGCAGTACAGTTGACTGTGTTAGTGAGTGTGAGGGGAAGAGGTTGTCTTTGTTCTCGGTCACAGAATCAGGGTGGAGTGCCGTTTCCTCCCTGTGTTTCCAGGCTGCCCCCCCTTCTCCAGAACTCATGTACTTTTTCTCTCTTTGTAGCTCTTTAATTTACCCTTTAGTCCCATTCCCAGACCCACAGTCACACAGCTGTGGTGCCACCACACACCAGACCTCTTCACACTACAGTCGAAACAATGACATGTTGGAGGCGTCTTCTCTGTATCTGTGAAGAATATTTTTTTGTGGATCCACAGCTCTCTTGAATGTGATAATTAACTTGGATGTGCTGAACTTTTTTGTCCTTTTTTAAAAAAAAAATTTGTGTCTGTGGATTGACACATTTCATATCACGCATTACTGGCTAATGTACAAATCTCCAAAGGATATGGTCAGTCATCTTTTTCAAATAGATGCCCGCTGCATGGGCTGAGTCCTCTGCGATCGTCATCTCTGCAGTGCTGTGGAGTGTGCAGGCCTGGCACAGGCTGCTCTTATCCTGCTTCACTGGCTTCAGCTGAGCCACTGTGTTAGAGGCTCCTCTGACAGAGCAGTCTGCTGTGTGAGAACCTCAGTTCTGGTTCACGGGGAAGCTGCCTTAAGCATTGCTTAATCTGGATGTTGTGGCAGCTGGTCTGAATCCTCAGATTTCTACCTCGCCAAGATAAGCTGGATTTCCATGGTGCGGACATGTCATCTGAACCTGGACACTTTCTGCCGTAGTTTCGAGCAGTTCTCTGCAACTTCAGGCATTTTCTGTGGGATTACGTACAGGACAGTTGATTTTTGGGTTGCTGAATGCTCCCTGCTTCCCCATGGCGTGCTGTTTCAAGTCCCGGCACCATGGAAGCTGGACACTTAACGCCCCTCTTCCAGGTAGACAAGTGTGTTTTTTAAAAATGCTGTCAATAATTAAACTTTTAAGGACGTAGCAGCAAAGGCTAGGTTTAGAATTGAAAGTAGTACATGAATTTAACAGTTCTCATGTGAAATGTTTTTTAGCTTTTACCGACAGTCAGGCTTTTAAACACCATGTAAGCATTCAGTTCAGATTTTACTCCGCCAGTAGCATTGAGGTAGCCATGTGGAGTCGCAGGTAAAAACTCTGTCCTTCAGCTTCAAAAATGGGTTGGAATCCTGTGTCAGCAACCATCCACCATGCTAAAATGTCCCTTAGCAAGATACTGAAACCCTGCCAGTTTCGGGGGCACTGGTCCATAGCTAACCCTGTTTTCCTGCTGTGTGTCAAACGAAGACTCAGTTTCCGCCCAGGAATGATATTATCATCATTATGTCCCCACGTTCTTAAATAGATTGCTAAGCATGCAAGGCTAGTATTGATAGAATTGTGTGTGATAGCATATTGTTGTGAGAATCAGACTGAAAGGCATGATTGTCACAAAGACATTCTGTGTGTACATGTGACTAGATGTTTTAGATCAGACCCTATTCTCCCTCCACTGTTAAGTATTATGTCTGCTGAACACAGCAGCTGCAGCCTTGAAAGAGCTAATGTTTAAAACACTCTCTGAGCTCAGCACGCTGTCAGTTGGCCTGTCACTCACATAACCCCTAATATGTAACCATGACTGCAGAATGCCATTTAATGGAGCACTTTAAGCCCTAATGGCATGGTAGAACGACTAGTGTTCTTAAGAAAGTCTCCTTTCTCAATTGTTAGCTGTATGTATGCACCGTGACTGACTTTTTTTCTGCTGCTGTATGACTGCATCCGTGTGTGAACCCCTCTTCTCTATAGAGGCGGTGAGAGCTGAAAGGCTGATAAGGCACTAGTCTCCATCCAGCCAAGGAATGTGAGCACTTGACAGCAAGAAATCCTGGCCGAATGCCAGCGTCAGACCCTTCCTGTTAACTGTGGATATGTGGAGGAGGCCATGAGCTCTCAGCATCACCCTGCCAAAGCACACTCAGTCCCCGAGAACTAACAGCTAAAGATAATAACAGCCATAATGAGTACAGCCCTCTTTACAAAGACAGCAGATGAGCTCCGTCAGAGCTGAAAGATCTTCTCAGATTTTCTGCACTCCTGTGTCATGTTTTAGGTTGCGCATATCTTCTTAAAACTGTCGGATTTCTGTTCATTTCCTGTCTTTATTTTAGATGATGAAGCTGAGCAGCACCACAGCACAATGGTGGGAGATGGGGGCAGCACGGGGGACAGCACTCCAAAGCGTAAGGGCAAGTTCTCTACCCTTGGCAAGATCTTTAAGCCGTGGAAGTGGCGGAAGAAGAAAAGCAGCGAAAAGTTCAAGGAAACTTCAGAAGGTATGTGATGTGAACTTATTGTGTTCGTAGCGTGAGTGAACCTTCCTCCCTCCTCAATGGTCGTATCAGTTACATTCAGCTTTTATCGAAATTCCTCGCATGTGTTCCTGCTCGAAAGTTGCAGGCCCCTTTGGCTCTCCTCATGTTTTCAGTGTACCTACAATAAGACAATAGGCTGCTTACAAAATATCCTGTTGACTGAGGAGCTCTAACTTGAATCTTTGTATTCTGGAGCATGAGGTCAGACACTGAATGTGGCTGATTTCACTGCTATATTTTTTCTTGTGGAGATCTTGAAAAAGAAAACCAAGCATGTGTTCTGTTTATTGACGGCAGAGCTGGAGAGAAAGATGTCGACGAGGCGTACGCGGCAGGAGCTCATAGAACAAGGAGTGCTGAAGGAGGTCCCGGACAACGGTAAGAGTGCGTCTGTGATTCATCTGATCTCTCTGTGCAACAGTGTCTGTATCTGACAGCAGCAGCCCTGAGGCTATCACACCCACGCAGGCAGTACAGTGAAGTCATCAGTACATTATGGCAGGAACACTGTCCTCCTAACCATCAGGTGTCTGAGACATATTTAAAACAGGCAAATTTACTTTCACCTTGCTGTTTTTCAAAGTAATGTAGTATCTGTTTAAAATGGCATGCCACTCTCCAGAGCTGAGGAAAAGTGGAGCAAATTGTGCCCTGCAGCAAAATAGCTTTGAGAGGGGTGTGTGCAAGCGTAATGCAGGCCCCGCTGTTGCAGAAGCCCATTTATTAAACCTACAGCTGCTCCTTCATCACACCAACAAACAGACTCTGTCTGCAGGGCTCGGGCTAAGAGCACCTTCCTTTTTTACTTTGAAACGGGGCTGCAACTAAATGTTTTTTTTCATGATCGATTAATCTGTTAGATCTATTATTTCTCAGTCTATAAAACATCAGAATATTATGAGAAATGGCCATCACAATTATGTGAGCACAAAGTATCGACTCTAAATGACTAAATCCGTCCAACTAACAGTTCAAAACAAATAGGTATTAAAAATACAACAATATATAACATAGAAAAGAAGCATAAATCCTCACATCTGAGCAGCCAAAACCAGCAGATTTTGGGGCTTTTTTGCTTGTTAAATGGCATGAAGGAAAATTGTTGTTGATGAATTTTCCATTGATCAACAGAAAATAATAGACTAGACCTTTCACCACTTAAATTGTATTACATCTAGGTGTTAGAGGAAGGGGGGGACTACCAAAATACTCTACAATATCAAACAAAGACATTGCCAGCATAAAACTTTTTGAATAATTTAGATTAAATGAATATTTAGTGTTTGCTTTTCTCCTGGTGCACTTACCTGACGACCTGAATAGTGTTGGATCATTTTCATGCGTTGTAGTTTCGTATTCACCAAGAGCACATTTCTGTCTTTTTTAGATGCAGAACCACATACACAAAACCAGAAGCAGCCCTACGTGAAGAACGGCCACACTCTGCCTGTGAGCGCTGGGGTTGGAGGAGGTGGAGGAGTCATCAGCAGGAGCCCGTGCAACCAGGGCAAACTCCCCTTAGAGTCAGACTTTCGGATGAACCCGGCCTGGCTCTCCCAGCCAGACGACCGCAGGGTTCGTTCTCCCTCGAATGGGGAGCGCCGGGGACCTCCAGGCTCCAAGGGCATGGGACTGCATGAAGATGGGTGGAGAGGCGGGGGTGTGGGGTCACGTGCACATGTTGAGGGCGAGTGGAAGCCTAACTTGGTCTGGCAGGGCCAGATTCATGGGCAGATGGAGGAGGGCAAGCGAGGGGGGCGACTTCACCCTGAGGATGGACAGAAGAGGCCTGCTCTGCAGAAGGCCCCGTCGGAGGATGGCAGGAGGAGTCGGCCTGCGGAAGCAGACTGGAAGCCAACACTCCCTCGACATGCATCTGCTGAGGAGGGCAGAGCCCGCAGAGGTGAGTCATATCCAAAATTTTACCCCCTGCCAGCTGAGATCATCACAGATTTTAAAAAGCTGCAATCATAAGATCCTGTTGAGTTTTCCTCACTGTGAGAATGTCAAATATAAGGTTTATATTTTCCAACTTGACCTTGTTCATACATATTTGAAGATAGCACAGGATTCTTCAGTCCATGTTTTTTTTTTTTTTCACTTCCTGTCACTTTCCTGCTTATGTGCTGTCATCCCTGATATAGACAGGCTCCTGTCGGCTCCCAGGGGCCCTGCTCCAGCTATGCTTCTTATTCAGGAACATGAGGGAATAAGCTTGTTCTCTCTTCTGCTCTCCTAATTAATGTGGCACGATCACTATACCCGTTAATGCCCTTTAAAGCTAACAATGTAAGCTCAGTGATAATTGGTCACAGCTAATTGATTTCACTAAAACATAACACTTTGAGAAATGATGTTTCTGGCTGTTTTTAGATTGTCCAGTTATCACTTATTTAAAACGTGAAACACTTATTTTTTTTATGAATTTGGTGCCTGTCTGCAAAAGTATGTCAGAGAGATGAGAGGAAGCCTAAATAACCCACATGTTAAACTTGGAATATTACAACAGCATTAAGGAGAATGTAGACAAAATGCATCTTTTTGAAAAAGCCAATAAAGAACTATTAGAACTAATTCTTTCTTGAGACAGATTTGCAGGTAAACAGATATTTTCCCTCACTTTCCTTCCTGTTTTCCTGCTCCTCTCTTTTCTCTCTCACCTTGTATTTTCCTTTTCTCTTTCTCTCTTTGATGCTGCTTTTCTCTCCCTCTCCCACTCCTTTTCTATCTTTATCACATTCCCTGCTTTCTGCCCTCCTTTTCTCTCTCTCTCTTTGATCTTTATGCTCACTTCCTCCTTTCCTAGCCATTATTTCCTTTATAGCTGTATGACAACACATTGATAAAAGCTCGTCTGTAAATAAATAACCCTGAACTTCAGAGCTGTAGCTTTGCGAAATGACGTGGGAGCAGAGGCATGGGGGCAGCTCGGGCGGAACAGTGGGGTGGGCAGAGGGAGGTGGGTTTTTTGTGGTAATTGCAGCCGCCTACTCTGTTTATCTTTGCCGTTGATCCCTCGATAATGCACCTCTCAAACAAGTGCTATCATGGAGAGCGCTTTGAGTGTTGAAGCAGCAGAAAATGGCTCATTGCTCAGTCCCTGAACTGAAACATTTATAGCCCTGTTGAGAGGTAATTTATAATAACATATCACTAATTCAGTAATTAGAAAACACAGAAGTCAATGTTTGCTGTTCCTGCCTTGTACAATATTGTGTGTATTTTCATTATATAACATAACCTGATGATACTGTGTTTTCA
>JAPZDX010000024.1:16624305-16634415 GCA_029783625.1 Naso annulatus
GTGTATGTGATATAAAGGTACATTTTTCTGCACAGTTACTACATTTACTATTCAATTTAAACCAGTGAAATTTATTTTTTGGTCACTTTGGAACAGAAGCAAGCTGCAGTCCCTACAATGAGATTTCCATGTAATTAATTAATAAATTTACTCTTTTATAAAGTGAATATTAGAGTATGAACTTGTTAGCATTGTCCAGTGATTCACAGCAACATTATTACTCGTTTGGAGTCGTGTTTCCTTGCACTTGATAAATTAGTCCAGCACCTTCTCTCTTTTAGCTCTGGTTTTGGTCTCTACCAGCTCCCAAGAAAAAAAAATCTGACTCTGTAGCTGCTAAATGCTTCACTACATTCACTGGCGAGTCGCTAGCTGTGTCTGTCTGCTGTGCGGTGCTGAGAAGGTGGTGCACAATGGGTTTCTCAGAGCTTGTTTGCTGAAACCAGTTGCCTGTTTCTCAAAACAGCGTTCATGAGAACAGTGGGAGTGAACCCAAGCAGTAAAATTGTGGGTCTCAAAGCCAAAACAAGGAGCTGAAAGAAACTAAAATGTTCTGTAAAGTAGAGCCGCAACCCCTTTCACGTTGTCATTTGATCCATTGTTGAGTGTGAAATATTTAACAATGCACCTTAAATCACATTTATCCCTTAATAAAAATGAACCCTAACTTTTAAAAAATTGCAACTTTTTGTTGATTGTGTTTTTTTTCATTTTTACTGAAGTAAAGGGTCTTAAAAATTCTGCAACTGCAAAGGAGAACATGCATGAGGAAAACCATTCACATAAAAGAGGACAGTCATTCCTCGAGAAAGCTAAGATGTGGATTTGCTTAAAAGATTAGGTCTCTTATGTTTAGTGCAGTTGGAGAGTCTCCCCTCTCTCTGGATTCCTCAGGCTCTTACATAACTGCATTCCCATACAGTGGACTGAAGTATCCTGAGCCTCTGCTGCTGCATTTCAGAGTCTATCATTAGCCTCCCGGGTTCGACCACATCAAGCCTCGTCTTGTCTCCAATTGCTTTCCGAGCAGACAGAGGAAAGTGGTCCTGCACCCCTTCCTCTACTGCACATCCCAAAGAGTTAACACAGGCAACAGGGAGCCTCCATCGGTCTTCCTTCCTCTCCATGCACCTCGCCCAGCGCTGCTGTCTCTGCCAGTCACAGACCAGAGACGCCAGGCCTGGGCAATTATGGCAATTTTTGGATGACATCAGACCAGAAAATGAATGATTTCATTTAGCTGTCAATTTTTTTTGGAGGGGGGGTTCTGGTGTAAGATGCAAAACCTGTAATAGAGCACGTCAAAACAGAGTGGGAGAACTGTTTAGACGTTAACATATGCGGCAGGCTGCAAGGTAATCCCGGCTTGGTGGGGCTGGTTTGTCTGCTAATAATGACCACTGTTCAGCACTGGCTCTTACAAAAAGTAGGCTGAATCTCCCGGAGAGGTTGGACCACCCAAAGACTTTAAGAACATCCTTGTACCTTCAGCTGTCTCTTAAGTCTCTATTTAGTGCCACACACGCACACAAACGCCAAATCTGCCATATCCAATACAGTTTCGGTGGTGCCACAATTTTAGGCTCCGTTTGACCAAAATAACTGGTGGTGCCACTGTTAGACACCATTCAACTAAAATAACTAAATGACAAACCAAACTAAATAGGAATTATGCACCAAGCAAGAGATGTTTAACTCCACTCCTGACTACAAAAAGAGCCTTTGGTGTAACTCACCCAGACTGCAGGAGAAACGAGACAGAGAAAATGATTCACCCTATTGTAGCACAGTGAACACCCTAAAGATGCTTTTAGATTTAGAGAAAAAGCTGGAAAGGGATATGTAAAATATGTACTATAACTTATCCACAACCGTCAATTACACACAGGCACACTGGACAGACACTGAGTCATTTGTGTAGTGTGTCTGCAAAAAGATCCTGTGGTTATTCCCAAGGCTGCGATTTGATCTCTGAGCTCTCTTGTGCTTGAGCTTCAGATTTATGCTGACAAACAAGTGCAAAACCCCTTTGGCCCAGCAGAAAGAGGGAAGAAAGTCCTTCAAAATAAGAGACAAAATCTGCGTGCCGTGAATGGAAGAGTAGCCCGAAAGAAAGCTGCAGTGTTAGTCCCTCCATTCAGAAACAATACGATTCAATAATTGCACTCAGTGAGTTTCCACCCAGCTGTGTACCAACATCACGTCACACGAACCCCTCAGATCAAGCTGTGCAAAATGACAAAGCGCAGTTCCTCTGCCAACTGGCCAAATTGTGTTAGTGTGTAAATCCCCTCTTACTCTCATTTCCTTTTCAACTGCCCACTAATCCAATTAGAGCAGCATAGTTCAAAAGCTGCGGCAAGAACCTTTCCTCTCTGTATTAGCGGCGTTTGCACTGGATTCTGCACAGGTTGGATATTTATACACAGGAACTGTGGCGATTTGAGAGAAGCAGGAATTGGACTCGTTAAATGATCTGTTTAGCTGTAGACATTTTGCCAAAGCATCTAAATCCGTCGATGTCACACATTTGTGTGCTTTGTTTTAACTTGGATAAAGACTTCATTTGGGCTCCTTTTGGGCTCTGTTTGACTCTTGTGTCCCTGAATAACACAAAGCTCTGCGATGTTTGTGCCTGCACAGTGTAGTTCTTCAAATGGCAATGGCTTTACATTGAAAAACAAAGTGTAGCACCCATATGTATTGTATCTGTCATGATACCAGACTTTTACTGAGGTAGTATTTACGATATGTAAAGATGTGTGTAGAAAATTTGATCAAGAGGATTTTATCAGTCAAATTCATCTTTAATTTTATTTATTGTGTGTTTTATTTATTTGTTGGAGTATGAGTTACAGTCAAAATATGAGTGTAGGAAGGTGGAGAGAGAGTCCATAACCATAACTGTACAAAATACACCACTACCATCGGCCTAAACTGGTGCTACCAGGCAAGTCAAAAGCCTGTAAGAGATAAGAAGTAAGTTTTACTTTTTTTTTTTTTTTTCAAAAGAGGATTTAAAAAAAAGAGGAAACGGTTGTAATGGACTTCAGGTCAGCAGGCATCCTAGTTCCAGAGAACAACTGTAAATTACAGACAGCATCAGAGTGAAAAACAGTAAAGCATGCAACAAACGGAAACCTGACCTCAGAGCAACAAGAGTGAAAATATTTATAGCAACTTTCTGCCATTCACAGAAGCACACTTACAGGTTTTGAACATCCTTAAAACAGCTTGTTCTCGTAGATCTTGTGGAACAGAAAGCAAAAGTTCCTCGGCAGTAATCTGTGTCAATTCCCTGTGGAAGTAAAACTTCATCTTTATCTAACTCAAACCTATCAGCTCTCTAAACAGCATCTTTTGCTGAGTAACAATCCATGTGAATTTATGACTTCAGGTGTTGTCAGTTAATGCAAACCACTTGTATTCGATAAAATGAGTTTACTGATGATGAGGACCAACACTCAGCCTGTGCAAACAGCTGCATGGTGTCCTCTGTTGCTGTGGGGGAGTTTTGTCCAGTCTGAGTAAATAAGCTGCTGGGGTCATCAGCGGTTGTCTCACCACATAAGTTTTTAACAAAAAGCTGGGGGATTGGAAGATGTGAGTGTTTACCAGGCAAGGTGTATCTGAGAAAAGGTTTTGGACATTGACCCACTTGGAGAGTAAAATGAGTGTATCTCTTCCTTTCTTGCATCAGTTTGGACATTAATTACATGTTTCTCACAAGTCTCCCAATTTTATTTGGGGCTGCTGCAGCTCAACAGGTAGAGCCGGTCTGCAACTTATCAGAAAGTTTGTGGTTCATTCCCAGGCTCCTCCATGCATTCTGGGTAATCTGCCCGTGTCCTGCAAGGTGAACGGATGGCATACTGAGTGTTCATTTAGTATCCAGTATGTAGTATATAGTAGGCAATTCTGACAACAGCCATATACTAATAAATACATATAGCAGTTAAGAAGAAAACAGCAAACACATATATAGTTGCTGATGCAGCTAACCAACCCATAGAGAAAGTTAACAAAAGTTTAAGATAAGTGTTTGATCATTAACTTTTTAAGAGATAAGAAATATGTGCTTAAGTGTGTGCTTTTTTTCTTCCTCAGAAGCTTTGTGAATCTGCCCTCAGGTGTAGCTTCAGACTATTGATGTGTCACATACAAGATACGGACAACTATAGTTCTTCTGCGTAGCTCCGGACGTGGAATTTTTTTCTCCATGACAGACAGACTTGCTGCTACATGTTCCCAGTTGTTTGTTTCTTGATTGCAGCCAAAGGCTTTCACTGTATTTCTAGTCGTCTGGTAATGATGCCATCGTTTTGAGATATGCATACTTAATATATGCATTTGACATATGTTTATATAATGTGATTGTTTTTTGCGCCTGATGAAGTTTTAATTGATCAAATGTTGCACAGTAGAATAAACCGATAAAAATTTGGTGGAAGCGAAGAACCTTGATTGAACCTTTGCTTTTCTAGCTCTGAGTTTTGGCCAAAAAAGAAAGATCACACTATTTCCACTGAGTCCATACTGTACAATTCTTCCCTCAACTGGATCCACGTGGGAGGAAGTGAAAACAATGAAATCACGCAAAAACAAAAATAAAGTTTCCAAAGAAAGAAAATCAGTTTCGGGGAGGAAAAAATGAAAAAGTGCAAGGAGCAAGCCAAACATCTCTCTGTGGCGTTTGTTTCAAGTTTGTGGTGGATTTATTGCTACCACATGAGACTGCAACAGCCCAAAGGAAACGCAGAATTCAGTCCAAAAGCTTCGGTGAAAAAACTATGCTGATGGCCTTGGAGTTCACCCAACGGTCATCACATGCAGACTTGTTAATGCGTGGGTGATGTCATGAACAAGAGGTCTCCTGTAGTGATATGTACTAACGCGTGTGCAAGTGGGTGTGGGTGTGTGTGTAAAGAGTGAGTAAATACATGCTGTGGGTGTGTTTCTTTGTCATTTGGGGTGGTTGGAAAAGGATGATGTGTGTATTTGTTTGTAGGTGAGTTTACTGACAGCACACAGATACTCTCTTTATGAGGGACCAGGAAGTCAAAAAGTCTCAGAGCAGAGAGGGTGTCTTTACTGAGGACAGGACGCTTTCATTCATCTGCTCGAAATCCCTTCAAGCAACAGATCACATGACCACAATGCTTGCTTTACATTTTCCATTTCTGCTGTTATAAAGTTAGTAAAATGTTTTCCCATTTCTCTCATTTTATTTGACCCTTGACCTGCCTTTGAGAGAGGATACCCAACCTGTATTGCGGCATTCAGGACAACTGTCTATCCTCAGCAGCACAAACAGGAGGAAAACAAAAAGATTATAAAGATAAGGCAAAGCGATGTTATCCAATCAAATCATTAATGTATTCCAGCCTGCAGATCTGTTGAAATTAGGTTACTGTGTTACATCACTTAGGTAAATGCCAAAGGTTACAGTCGGTTACCACAGGACATTTCAGCAGGACTGAATCTCTCCTCTACAGCTCTGTGAGAAATCGGCATAATGTGACCCGTCAATCACAATTGGGTCAAATGGTCGAAGCAAATTTATTTATTTATTTTAAGCAACACACAAACAAAATCATTAGAGTTAAAGTGAGGACTGTACTGTAACTCCTGCTAAAACATACACGTAACACCTCTGATGATTAAATGGACTCGAACACTATTATGAAAAGGAGGAGGGTAAGCCTGAATTATAAAGTGCCATTGGATGAAGATGTAATGGACTTGGTAGATAAGAGCTACACATGTGAAGCTCCTTGTAACTAGTGAGGGAGGGCAAGCACACGATGGATATGGTTTGATTTGAACTAAATGTGCAAGACAAACAGAGAATTTCAAGATCTGAAGTATTAATATCATGTCTGATAGTCAAGATATCCAAGATGGAGAAATGTTTGTCAGTGAAATGTGAAAAAAAGCTCCTAATTGGCCCTCTGTCTTTCAGTTGGAGAAAATATATGTTAGCATCTGACATTCTCAACACAACTTCAAACAGACTGAGGGTCAAGTACAGCTAGTTGCTGTCAGTTTCAGCTCTTAAGGATGTTGTATTTTCTAGGAAGAAGTGGCCAGTGGAGCATGTATAATGCAAAAAAATGGGCCTAAGATTAAGCCTTGGGGAACACCACGAGACAGTAGCAAATAGATACTGTCGAAGTGGTTAGAGAGCAACTAGCAATCAAAAATCAGTAACTTACTTTTTATTCTGTCATTTTCTCATTAAAATCAACCAAACCATTATAGAAAGCATGGAAGAAGAAACACAAGAGAGCTCCAGGCTGAGCAGGCTAGAGCCCACTGCAGCCACATGTGCTCTGTATCATCCTGTAAGATGTCCAAATACGATAACTTATCCTCTGAAGGAGAAGACGCTTGTATTCAATGTAGACTGACACAAGTGGATTGAGCTGGTTGTTTCAAATCCACATATTCTGGTCCTATGAAATCAGTGACTGGAACATATTCTGGCCAAAATATACATCTGATAGTCCAAAGTCAACACATCAGGCTGCAGAACTGAAATGTATAATCGGTTTATTAATAAGAAAATACCACCTCAGTTGGGCATTTGAAATACAATAATGATAAGTTACTCAGACTATCAAATGAAGGGAAAAAAGCTCTTTCTGTTATGATTCCTTGGGTTGTCCTGCCTAAGCCACGTCTTTTAACAATAAACTTTAAACCTCTTGGTGGACAGACAAAATGATTTCATGAGAAAAGGAACTGCTAAGTTTTATAACACTCGATAAAAACTGACTGACAGTACAAGAATAAAAACTATCAACAAAACAGTTGGAACGCACCATTGTAATTACACGCCTGTAATTCACTCCCTCTGACTGTTTAATGGGCATGGTTTAATGCTTGGAAATGCATTCAAGTAATTAATTGAAAAAGTCATTGTGTTCACGCCAGGGACCAGAAAAGTTTTTGTCTGGGGAATTATTGTTCTATGCCATTAGGAATATATTTCCCAAGGTTAAACATTTGGTTTGGTTTCATTATCTCATTATTTATTTTTTAATTTGACTCAAGAGAATAATGGGATTCTTCAACACCACGTGGAATCAATTCTTCTCTTGTTGTTCACTTCCATGAGATTTATGGCCTGTAGGGAACATAGATGTGTTTTCATATTTTATTTAAAGAAATTCTGCTAAACTCACAAACAAAAGACAGTCTGTTAAGGCTGCCACGACCTTTTTGGCCATTCCCTGGTGTCTGATGTAGATACATGCTGCCTGTATCGGCTGAATGCTTCTTGCTCCAGTTTGGAGCAAAAAGCATATGTTTCAGGAGTGAAATGTACACTGGCAAAACAAATCACCGATTTATAAGTCTTGATGAGGCCTCATTAGTGTGCCTCATGCAGAGCACAGGGCACACTGTTACTGTTCCTCATGAGTCATCATGCTTATTTTTATCCTGCTTTTTCTTCTTATGGATGCTTTTTCACCGTGTTATTCCTCTTGCACTGCTGCCAGCACATATGCAAACAATATATAAAACTGAACAGCTTGATCGGGAATGGTATGTAATCTTCTCTCAGAGACTGGCCAATTTTAATTTTTTTTGCACAAATCATAACAGAATACAAAAAGGTTTACAATGCATCTTTTATACAACCTAGTCAAGGTGAGAATGGCATTGTTGTTGCATCTTTCAGCAGAGGTAGTCACAGCCAGCAGGACAGAACAGGGTTATGACACTTTGAGGACGCATTATGTGTGCAACCCACGCCCTGAGGATTCAAAAAGCAGCTAGCAGCAGTTAGCAGACAACTCAAAGAGCAACAACAGCAACTGAAAATATCTGCAAATAGTGGAAACAAGAAGATCCAGGAGCTACTTACTTTCTGAGCAGAGGACAAGATCAACTGCTATATTGCAGGGACCGAAGAGGATTGTTAGTGCCATGGCATGCTATTGTTATTGTTGAGAAAGCATTGCCCAAGGCATACATAAAATGTCACACCACATCTGGTTCTTTGGCTCAGTTAAACAGCAAAGCAGGTCATTGTGTTTGTATTGTGAGATCTCTGCATGAAAAGGACAGAGAAGAGAGTTGTTGTAAACTCTTCCTTAACATTTCTCTTGGTATTACTCCCACAGAGTTCTATCTCCATGCATCATCTTACAATAAAACATAATAAACTTGTTCCCATCACGGACATGTAGTTTTGGAATGACTCAGACTTACACTTTTGGCACAGTGAGTCTCCAAGTGACCAGAGAGCCGCATCTGCTGCACTGACTTCTGTGTTTAAGAAACCAAAAATCTGTGGGGGAAGAGCAGACAGTTTTCTAAGCTGCTCCAGCTCTCACATTTTTAAGAATACATCCACAAATTTTACACCAAGCCTTCAGCAGGGTCTCCTTTCACTTAAATTCAAAACATTTGGGCAATTGGACTTACAACCTTGGAACAATAAGCAGGAGAGTAAAAGGCTGTTTTACAATGAAATGAACTGTCTGAACTGTCTACAATGTGCAATGTGTGTATTGTCATCTCCCCTATGCAGTCATTACACTGTGTGTGTGTGTGTGTGTGTGTGTGTGTGTGCGTTTTGCCCATGAATACAAAAAGCAGGAAAGAAACTTTTTAATTTGTGACATCGTATATATTTCAAAGAGTACTTAACCGCATCAAATATCAGCATTTTTGGTAAAGCCTCCTGCAGCTCACGGCACCTAATTTTCAGTCTAACATCCACATCAACTCCTCACACAGAATCATTTAAATGTAGGCCGTGTCATCCATGTTAGCAGGACACCCTAAACAGCAGCTTTACTGTTGTTCAGCTCAAGCATCAACAATTATTTTAGCAATGCCTCAAAATCGGTTGGTGACAATGACCTTCATTCAGCTGTATCCTCGTTCTCACCCACTCACAGACACGTCATATGGCCCGTGAAACCGCATCCGCATTGACGCTCACTCAGGCACCGGCACTATTAGGAACAACAACCTGTGACAGGCATCAAAAAACCTTAAAATTGCTTGAGAAAATTTCTATCTGGTCGTAGTTTCAGAAAATTTGCGTCCTCTTCTGTCTGAAACTCAGATCAGATGGAAAAAGAGGCCTCATCAAAACATATAAATCTTGTGTATTTTGACGAGAACTCTTTTTCCATCTGATCTCAGTTTCAGACGGAGGAGAATTGCAATTTGAGGGAAATGTTGGTTTTGAGTGGGGAAACTGCCATTCGCAAAAAATCTCCAATGACCTTGGAGTGACACAGAGAGATGGAGCATTAAATGATTTAGCTCAGATTAATATCAACACAAAGCCACGGAGTTATTATAACCAGATTGAGCCAATGCGCTCAGCGAACTGGTAGCCAATAACCCCAGTCACTCGCAGCTGGAGACAGATTGTTGGGGGTTGAGCAGCCAGCCAGCGGCAGTGGCAGCAGGGTTGAAGAGCAGCTCTGAGACATGTGGAAAACTTGAAATGTGGTACAATGATTTTTACTGGGCCCTGAGTAAACAAACCCACATTAACTTGGACTCAGGTCCTCGTGCATGAGTCACCACCATCATTACCCATTTCTTTAAAACCTCCCCATCTGTACCACTGTTGATGAAGAGCGAAATCAAGCCCCTCTTTCAACACTGCACTTCCTGTCCTATTCCAGGAATGCAGGAAGTGGGACATCAGTGAAAGGGGCCTCGGGGAGGGGGTCCACATTACTTCCAACTGATGAGAAAGCATCCACAGGAGGATTTCACAGGGTAACCATAACTTGAGTCCAGTGCTGAAACTCACTTCAGATCATGCGGGATACCGTAATGTGAAAGAAATTCTTTTTTGCTTTTAAGAAAAACAATGTCACCACAGGGTCCATTTTTAGTGGCTGCTCAAGCACTTTTTATCTTGTAATATGATCTGAATGTGCCCACTTGTTATGAACTGTAGATGTTTGTGTTTCCTTTTTTTTCCATTCAGGACCAAAACTTTATTCTTGGCTTGAAAAGCAGAAAGGCAGGAAACTTTTAGTCACATCTTTATGGTAAACATAGACGACATGTCCTTGAAAACCTCAATTGTGGCCTGGATGTAAAGATTTCCATCTTTCTGATCTGGAA
>JAPZDX010000024.1:16686909-16700217 GCA_029783625.1 Naso annulatus
GTCCCGGTGGCTGTTGTTGAGGCTGAGACTGTGCCTGCTGTTGCTGCGATGGGGGCTGTTGAGGCCCCTGTGTGGATCCTGGGTAGTTGGACTGGCCCTGTGATCCGGGGGTATCCTGGGAGCTTGGTTGCTGTGGTGCCTGGCTGGGAGGACCCTGCTGCTGGGCATAGAGAGACTGGCCAGACTGTGGGGCTGAGGCTTGGGAATAAGGTGGCTGAGACTGTGGGGGCCCTTGGGATGGGCCTGGCAGTGGACCCTGGGATTGTGGGGGCATATGGGGCTGCTGATAGGGTGGGCCACCCTGGTTGTGTGGAGCAGATGTTGGCGGAGGATGGGGTTGCCCTGGGTAAGGAGTTGGGCCACCCGGTTGTCCTTGCTGAGGCTGGGAGTATGGGGCTTGCTGGCTTGGGTGAGGAGTCTGGCCGGGCTGGCCATAATACGGTGCCTGGCCCTGGGATCCGTAGCCTCCTGGTCCCTGCTGTGCATAAGATCCCATCTAAGCAGAACACAAAAACACGTAAGACTTCAAACACAACTGAAGAAAACACTAAGAGAAGATTTTAAAAAATGTAGACATTAAGGACTTATTACTGAAAACAATAAATGAGGGGAAATACCTGTGGACCATACGGCATGCCACTCATGCCTCCAGGGGTTCGTCCTTGCATTCCCACTGGATATCGCTGAGGACCTGGAGGGCCGTAACTCTGGCCAGGGTAGCCAGGCCCCTGTTGCGGACCTGTGGGAGGTCCCTGCTGCGACTGCTGACTGTATGGACTGCCTGCTCCGTATGGTTGACCTCTCATTTTCCCCATTGGGTCCATGGGACCAGGTGGCTGGACACGGTAAAGAACACGAGAAAATACATTAAAACAACAACCAAGTCGCACGGGATAAATCTTAATAGCAAGTGTGCCAACTTACACGCTGCCCCCCTCATTCAAAAACAACCTAATTATGCTACTACAGGGTTTCACTTTAAAGTACATGGCTCCAGCGTGTAAATTTCGCAGCACTCAAAGTGTAAAAACAAGCTTCAATGAATGAGGAAATTGTGCTTTTTTTCACCTTTTCCCACGGTCATTACCCAGACCGTGTAGGATTTTTTTCACCTCGCTTCGCCATAGTTTCGGAAGTCAACAGAGCTATATATATCTACTTTCAAATGGAGGGCAGTCTGCCCAATCTTAAACATATCCCAGCTGTGCTCCTGTTTTGAGTCTGGTCCAAGAAGCTTTTCCCCAGAGAAGGCAGTTTGGCTCTGGATGAATGACACCAGAAATGAAGGAAGTACTTTCACAACAGTTGGAGAGAGTGAGAAATGCACAAGAGCTTATGCCGTCTATAGACCAAGAGTTAGTATAAACATTCTTTCTCGTGTTGAAAACTATGTGCCCGGTCTAAGTCATCAACCACGTCAACTCACTGTTGCATTGTGCAAGTGCCTTACATTTGGGATCCAATTATTTTCTCGCCAATATCAAAACTGAATTTTAATGATAATCTAAAGAACGTCTACTTTAAAAGCAACCCCTGCCACTGCATCAAGTGAAATCCCACATGTGCACTTACTAGGGAAGAGCGCCCTCAGCTTAACAACAGCCCTCTACAAATAGTGTGCACAATGCCTTACGTGACATTTTGCAGATCCAAGATAATGAAGTGAAATAAATAAGTGCAGCACATGGCTAATCTGCATAAGACAGAGAGGAAACTCCCTTGGCTGGTGAGAGATGGTGGACTGCTTTCTGATTGGCTTGGGGGGAGGATTGGGGGGAATTCTTTGCAGTCACACAGTCAAACTTGTGTGGCATGCCAGACAGCAGAAGCGCGCGCGCACATGCACACATCCTCACAGGCTGAGGTCAAACTTGCCTTTTGCTACCGTGTAACAACTTACTACACAGGAAAAACAAAGGGGTCTATCAGCTTACAAACTGTTTATCTAGAGAACATGAAGGATAACAAGATAATGTGCGAATCAGTGACAATATAGAACAGTAGGTGTAGTCTTAAGCCATTTTGTTAGACACACTGAATAACTGCAGCTATGCAGTTATGTGGTTTTTAAATTTGGATTTGATAAAAACAACGCAAAACTCCACTGGTCATGTACAGTGATGTAGACTGCAGTTTTCATGTGTTTCTGCTGTTGCCAATAAGCCACAAAGCAAGAGGCAAGACTTCATTTGATTAAATGTTAAAACGGTGATGCATGCATGATAGAACACATAAGCTGATAATTTGATTTTTTTTTTCTATTTGGGGGAATATTTGCCAACAGACTGAATAAAATAAATATAAACCCTCATATCACTCATGTCCCAGTTGCTACAACACTACATGTTTGATGGAAAATGAAAAGCGAAGCAGAAGAGAGAAGCTGCAGAATCACCGGTGACCCTGGCATGACTTAATGCTTTGTGCTCTTATCAACAACTGTTGCCTTGCATCACATATAATTATAAATGGCCATGAGCAGCAGATGAGTAGCCAATCAGATTTCAGCTAGCATGTCAACCAAAGACCAACTATCTCCTGGCTTTGACAGCAGGCTTTTACCTCCACAATTCAAATCCCAGTGCAAACTGCTATCTGCAGGCTGCAGTCACTCACTCACACTGAACTGACTGTTTACAGGCTAGCATGCATGAGAAGCCCGGCAGCTTTTCAGCACTGAGAAACTCACATAATCAGAGTGTGATCAAAATGCAATAATTTACATTCCTTCCTGACATCTTGCAAGACATTTAAGTAATTTAAACTGAACCTACACGAGCCATTTAACCAACCGTGAGCGGCTGATTCGGCATGCAACACATTCCTTCCGTCCTAGCCACAAAATTACAGCTTATCGGGTAAGAAAACATTACAAACGTGAGCGCAGAAGAAACTATCACAAACTAAAATATAAGACAAACGGTTGCCCCTTACAAACCTCTACGGTATAGACGCGTTTATATGAGAATATGTAGTAAATTTAACGTATAACACATGTAGGAAAGCTAAAGGAGGGAAAAAAACAGCCGTTGCTCTTCGCGGAGTATTTTCGCCCCTTTTCAAAGTCAGGCCTTCGTGGCTCCCTGAACGTACTTACATCGTTTCAACAACTTCTTCTTCAAGCGTCACCCTTTTAATGCTACATACATCTATAGGTATATTAAAAATGACACTTATTTAAAGATCTAGTGTAAAGGGGAAAAAACACGAGAGGCAGCCATTTTAGAGTCTTTGCGAACTAGTATCAGACAATGGCTGGCCTGCTACGTTGTGAACTAGCAAGGAGGAGAGATGAAGACATGCTAAAGCTCACATCATGTTCCTGTTATAATGTGACTTTACCTGGTTTCTAGCCAGCGGCTGCCCGGCACTTCCCGGGCTCATAGGCGACGAGAGATGGCTTCTTTGTTGCCAACCCGGATTGCTCCCTCCATACAGACCGCTACTGCCCATGTCTGCTGGTCCCTTACTAGCTCCTTCTTGGCTACTGTAGTCGCTAGACGGGTAGTTTGGATATGCCCGCGTTGAGCTGGGGGAAGTTAGGAGCTTGTTGAGTGTCGGTGTGGATGTAGGCTGAGGGTTTCCAATGTTATATCTCTGGTTATTGTAAGATCCAGCCATCGCCGTGGGTCCTCCCGCGGGTGGCTGCTGCTTAACGTTAGCTGGCTGCCCACCAGCTGTCGGCGCCTGGTTACTGCGAGGGGAGTTCATGGCGTATGCTTGGCTGGGATAGGGTGTCCTGTTCGGGAAAGGGTTGTAATTGTTAAACTGGTGATTTGAAAAGCCATGGTCGTGTGAATTAGGTTGGTACGGGTCCATCATGTTGCTCGACTGCACGACTGGACCCGCAGCAGCTGCCATGCCAGGGCTTTGTTGTCCGCCATGTTGATGAAAAGGGGCCCGACCGTAGTGCTGACTGTATCCGTACGAAGGTGGAGGAAAAGCAGGGCCGTGGTGATGCACCAAACCGGGGTGGTTATTTCCCTCCGGTCCGATAGAGTCATTCTGGTTATTATTGTTAGCCCTGGGCGGGTTCCCATTCCCGTTCTTCATCTCAGGTTCCCCTCCTCCCCCTGCATTTCCACCGTCGGCCCCGTCCTGCAGATCCCCCCGGCCCGGCGATCCGCTCTCCAGGCCCGGCTGCTTTTTGTCTGACTGCTTCTCCCCCGGTACAGACTCCTCCTTGGGGTCTCGATCCGGCTTTTTGAGTTCGGAAGGCGGGCTAGTGTTCAGAGTGGCGGCGCTAGCGACCTGAGCGGCCATGATATACCCCCCCACCACCACCTCTCTCTCCCTCTCTCGGCGAGTCAGTCACAATCAAAAGCTAGCATTGAATATAAATAATTGTTTATAACCATTTATCCTTGTCCCGATTCATTCCCACCCCTTACACCGGATCGAATCCGGCTTCCATCCCCCCGGTTCCGGTTCCGCAAATAGGTTAGAGATATGATGCAGGCTCCATACAATGCGTAAAAAAGCGACAGAAATTGTTGTGGGAGTTGTGTTACTGAACCCGGGTAGAGGCAGGGAGCGAACCCAACCAACACGAGGCTCCGCTAGATACAGCCATTTTACTGAGCCGCACGGATGGCTGCAAAACACGGACCGGATGTCCTCCAGTGCGGAGCGGACTTTCTTCCTTACAACCTCACATTGTCTTTTTTTTCTCTCCACATATAGGTGGAATATTTTCTACACATGAAGACAGTGTAACGTTCACGCAACTCATTAATAATGTGTTAACAACACTGAAAAAAACAAACAAACCCGTAGTTAAAATAAATCGCCAAAGGAGCTGCACAACACAAACAGTTGCATGTTTGGTGAATTTCATCAGTGAAGGGGGGGGAGAAATTTTAAATATACATATATAAAATCTCAAGTGTATGTGTGTTTGCTTAGATGTGGATGCCAAAGCTGCAAATGTGACACAAACACCGCACCGTGGGTTAAAACGAGTTCATTAAGTGTGGACTGTCATAAACAAATGTGTTCCTACGTAGGAAAAACATCAGTCACAGTCATATCTGGAAGTACATTCAGCTCAAAATTTGCTTTTATTCGCTTGTGCGTTTTTGTAGATTCCCACCAGTGTTTCAGAGTGAAGGCAAGCAAAGGCAACACACTCTGGTTTTTCCAGAGCAGAAGGAGGAAGCCTTGCAGCAAACGAGACTACCAATGTACATTCCCTCTTCTTCCCTCCCCTGCCTGCTCCGCTCTGCTCTGCCACCCCCTCTCCTCTCTGTCTGTCTCTCACTCCGGCAGAAACACTCCTCTGCTGAGTGTGGGGGGATGGGTGCACAGGCTCCACTTCTCTCTCTCCCTCTCTCACCCTACTAACGTTGAACCACGCCGAACAGGGGAGGAAAAAAAAAAAACCCTTATCTACCAGACAGAGGATGCATGAACAGTTTCAAAGTCTCCCAACAATTAGAAAAAAATGGAGCATTTCTCCCTCCTTCTCCTCAGTCAAATGAAGCAGACATTTCTGGCTTTCACACAGGGTGTGTGCATAGCGTTGAGCAAGGGTGGGATGGTAATGAGAAGTGTGTGTGTGTGTGTGTGTGTGTGTGTGTGTGTGTTTGCGGTGTGTGTGTAGGCAGAGACGGTTTTTATTAAAGCGCTTGCAATGCACATAACAAGGTTAATAAGGCGTTTAATAGTTCGATTGGGTATTGATTGAAATTCAGATTTGTGTAAGTGGGACAAGATTGCCTTTCGGTTTCTCCTCTCACTCTCGACACACACACACACACACGTACACACATAACTGTCTCTTGCTCCCTCTTTCACGCATACGCAGGCGCGCGCACGTACGCACACACATCTACCTCTAGGGGGCTCGTAGGGGGAAAAAAAAAGGCAGGAAGTACCAGTGAGAAGGCATACTTGATCACATGTACAAACATCGGAACACGATTTAACATTCTGCCTGACACACCCCCCTAATGCACGGAGAGCAGGCAGCTTTTGCAGACATGAAGCTGGCCACAGAATTTCACAGCCACATCATACCACACGGGGTTAATGTGATTTCCCACATCAGTGAGAGCTGGCAAAGTGGATCACGCTTTTTTTTTTTATTTTAGTCCGACTACGACGCCGCATGAGAAGTGCAAGCACGCACGCGGCGCTTCATGTTTAAAATGTGTGTGTTTGAGGGCGTCTAGACTGTGTGTTTTAATGTTGGAGCCCCATAAGATGCGGATGTTTGTGTTATGAAACTGGGTCTCACAGTCAAGACAGAGTAGAACAGCAGCAGTGCGAAAACTCCTCCAAGTTAAGAAGAGAGTTTTTAGTTGCTTTTAGAAAGACAGGAAAGTCTTCCATCGCAGAGACCAGACACAGGGCCAGTTGTGCAGAAACAGATTTAATGTAGCTTCCTCTCCCCGCCTGACTTAATTTTTCTGCTCTGGCTGCTGGGAAAAGCTGTAACAGACTTTTACGGATCTGGGAGGAGGATGTGCAAACACATGCGCCACCTGCTGGACTGAACACAGACCCCACTGACAAGGACTCACACTTGACCAAAGTTAACACTACTTGCGTTGGTGATGTTTTTCTTTTCACCTTGTCTTTGTTAAAAGTTGCACCGTGGTGATCATGCACTCACTTTACTAAATAGTCTATGGTTGCTTTCAATTTATTGCTCTGAACACGTTTTCTATTTCATCCAGCATGCTGCACAAGCATGCCCTGCAAAGTTTTGCAAAGGTAAGACTGTACTATTTAAAAAAAAAAAAAAAAAGTAGCCTAGTGTATGACAGTATTTGGGATTACTTTTGTGCTATCTCATGAATACTTCTTAAATCTTAGAATTTAAATTGCTTGAATATAACTGCGCTCAGTATTTGACATATACGATTATTAAATTTGTTAAATAAACACAAAATATGTCATGTTTTTCAGCATTTATCCATACAGTTGGCACACACACACACACACACACACTCAAACAGCACTGGCTTCTCTGAGGCACTGCGATTGGGAAATGTGCTGTGTGTTCTCTACAGCTTTCTGTCAGACTTACAGTGTTCACATGTAAAAAGTCCTTTGTATGTTCTTTGCCAAAACATTTTCATCAGTTATGAAGGAAAGACACTGAGGAGAAAAAAAAACACTTAAAGAGCAAATAATCTAAAATAAGCAACAAGGACTTCAACAGGAAAGCTATATTTTCAGTTGATTCATTACCAAGAGAAGACAAAAAACAAGGTTGATATTTAAAGCAGTTCCTTTTTTTGTTTTAGAATGAGTATGACTTTAAAGATCTGCACCTACTTACAGTGGGGTTTTCTCACAATAATGAAAAATAAAACTACTAAACTGATACATTATAAATGTATTATCATTTATTAAAAACTTCCTTCTTGTCATCTTTACAGAAACAATCAGCATCACAACTCTGGTTGATATCTTTAAAGAAGCCCAACATTTACTCCCTTCATCCGTCATCCTGATTTTTAAGAAGCGGTGCAACTTGAAGCATCTTCAGCAGCTGAATTTAGTTCCCATCTCTCCACTGCCGTTGCACGGAGGCACAGAATTTAGGCCAAGTGAGATGGATGTTGCCAAGACTCCCCTGGTGTACAGGTGCTAAAAAGGCAACCACTTTCCTCCTTTTATTTGAGCTTTTTCAATTTACAGGTCCATCATTTCCTCCTCCACAGTCTTTCCACTGGTTTTCAGATACCGCTCTTGCACTCCAAGAGTACTGGAGTAATGTTGAGGAAAACAAACAAACAAACAAAAAACACATTTTCAAATGTATAGGTTACTATTAGCATCATTCTTTCAAAGTCATTACAAACAAAACACCTCTGAAGCTTTAGGTTTCATTTTAAACCCGATGAGTCACAGCGAGTCACCATAGTGACTGGGAAAGGATACGAGTCGAACTGGAAGTCTGCCCCCACAGCAGCTGACATCATGGCCTGCAGATTCCTCTCCTCCAGGTCTCCAAAGCAGTAGCCGTTGGCCTTGTCCACTGCTCGTAAGACCTGAATCATGCTCTCTTTGTCCTTGAGACAGAAAAGAGAAGCATTTGATCGGGGGGCTTCCCCTTTAGAAATTCACTGAAAACTCCCTGATGACCAAACATTTGCTGAAAAAAAAAACAACTTTCTCTTAAACCTTAAATATGTGCCATTTTAACAACCGTATTTCTTGTTTCTGAGGCATTTATAGAAGTAATCGGATCACATGGGGTGTTAGATTTTTATGTGTTTCATGTCCTCTTTTTTTTTTTTTTTTTTTGCTGTGTGTCTTTTTACCTCTCGGATCAGCTTGATGAACTGACTTCCCCCTCAAAAACATTTTAAACCATTTTGGAAATGTGGTCATGCAGCCTTTTCAGCCTTGCTGTGTGTTAATCAAGGTTTAGCACTTTGAGAGAAGCTCCACACACATACAGAGCTGTAAAAACCCCAGACTTCCTCCTACACTCAAGCATCTTGTCTCTCTCATGGTCAAACGTGTTTTTCCCTTTTAAATTAGTCGTGTTAAGTACCATTAGTGTCCACGGTAACCTTAAGCAGTTAGTTTAAGTTGAAGAGGGAGGAAAATAGAAGATGCATCAAGGCTGCATTTCAGCACAATGGAAAGAAGAGCAGCAACCTGCCATTTATATAAATTATTAGTGGTCCCATATGAGGTGATGGCACAGTGGTCTAGACTCCTGTCTCTGAATACACACACAGGATCATATCAGTCTCCATAAAGAAATAATGTCAGGGAACTAATACTGTGCGCAGACAGCCCACTCATTTTTAAGAGTCCAATCCATCTGCTGAAAATTGACCCAGTGTTCAATTTGCTTGTTGAAAAGATGAAATATGTGGTGAGTGACTGGGTGCCATTTGGGTTTTAAACGTGTACGGGACGGCTTTAATCTGTGTTATGTGGGTAATAAACCCCTTCACAATTTGTACTCAAAACATACAATGGAGGAATTCTTGAGGGATGTAGAACAGTTTACAGTGCTGATAAATTATCAGCTGATAATGTGACATTTATATTTTACAGCTATTTGTTGCTACAGGCTGTTAATAGAGTCGATAACATGAAGCCAAATTGCCTTCATTGTCTTGAAAAGTGCAGAATCTACTCACTCTGATCAAATAGTTGTGCACCTTCAAACTTTTGGTTTGCGACCTGCTAAAAATCACAGAGGAAGTAACTGGAGAGGAACTAGCTTAGCACACTGTTGTCACACTCATAACATCAAACTGCTGCACCTGGTAGAGCCACGCATTGCAAACTCCAGAGCCAAACATGTCATCACTGGTGTGGATGTATTTTACAACCTCAGGGGAAGAAAAAGTGATTTTTTTTTTAAAAAAATGTGTATACATATGGGGGTTTTCTAGGGTCTTGAGTGGAGGGGAAAAGTTGTGATGTCTGTTGGATTTGGATAGGTCCGAGTTATGGAATACTAAATCTTCCATCTCTTCTCACTACATCTTAGCCTTTGTTAGCCTCAAGTGTGCATTAAGTACAGGTGATGAACCTTTGGAAAATACAAGAGAGTGAAATTAGCGGATGTTTTTGGTATCGGCAATATCGGTATTGGCTCAAATAATCCATATTGTGCATTCCTAGAATTTTGATCACAAGCATCTTCGTGATCTCGTGTAATACCCCAGAAAACAATTTTATGAAACAAACTGGAGACACCAAGTGCAGTCAGAATTAGCCTTCACGGCCTCATTTCTGAGTTTGATAGAACAACGTTTGATAAAGCTGGTCAGGCTACATTAAGTCTGTGGGTATTGGATTAAGCTAAAAAAGACTTGACCTTTGGAAGTCAGTCACCAGGCAATACCCTTTTCAAAAAAAGGCAAGATGTGTGTGTAGCTGAGTGTCGTATGCAGTAGTTCTGTGTTAACATTTTTGCAGAAATAAAACAACAACAAACCATGCCTGGTAAAAGAGAAAACATCTTTCTTTTCAATGTCAAAAAAAGACAGCAGAACATGTGTATCACATGGCACACCTGAAACAACTACAAGCAACTACACTGTGAAACTGTGTAAGTTACATGTCATTTGTTTTATTCATTCAAATTTAGAAAGCTGATGACAGCCACGTTAAATTGGCTTTTATGTTAGCTTGAGACACCCAAGCCATTTTTTTTTTTGAATCGATACCCTCATTGATTCTACTTGTTATTTACAAGGCCTGTGCTAAAACAAAATCAATATGGCAGTGTATCGCAATATTTTTTTCATGTTATCTGTATTGATTTCCAGCGTCAAAAATCGATATATTGGAAAAAAAATTACATTCGTGTTTTAAACAGGTTGTGAACTACAACCTCCTCTGTTTCATTGTGTCCAATTAAAGTGCAAGAGTGCACTTAAATTGCATTTTTCATTTTGATGTTACAGCAGCTATATCAGCGTTTGGTAATTTGCCAGTTAACAAAATAAATTGGAAAGGAAAATTTTAATAAAATTGTTTTGACTCAACTTGTCAGCTGAATTGTCACTATATTGTGATGCATTATGACCACCCAGACCCCACACAGCTACATGTTTTTAAGCTCTGTTTTGACATTTTCAGTGAACTATGTGGAATATCGCAATACACCTCAATATGCACCATATCGCAATTTATTGTGATGTATCATATCGTGACTCACGAATCGTGACGTCTGTCGTATCCTGAAGTCCTTGCCAATACCCAGCCGTATTATTTTCTGAAGCATACCTTAGTGGAATTATGTCAAAAAATTAGGTCCTATTGGCTGGAGTGAACCACCAGCCTGGTCTGATGTCACTCCTCATTGCTTTATAAGCCTCATATTGATCATTATTATAGTTATTGTTATCTTACGTTGTATTGCATGTATAAAAATAATATTAATAAGAGTTTTTTCATTGTATTATTTCGACTCTGTTGCCATAATATATGCATTTATTATGTTACACTAAGACATTAACATCGAGTGCTTTTTTTTAACTCATCCACTCCTTACTGCACTTACCAAGGTTCACTTCCTCCCATACTAGCATCTAAACACACACACACACATTACCCACACTTTCCCTATCTTATCTAATCTAATTTCTATATCTGGAACCTTATCATACAATCACACATTGTAGCTGTTTTATGTCATTGTCTGTTAGACTGTCCAATACACATACTGTATCTTGGTTTTTCTAAATGTATATGTAAAATAGTATCACTTAGGGTCATTCTTTGAGAAATAGCTAAATGTAATACCTGTACATTGAGTGGCACGAAGGATACAAGGCTGTAATCTTGAATGACCTCTGCCAACTTTTCATTTAGATGGCGGAATTTTTTAAAGAAGGGGTCTGCGGCGAGGTGATCCAGGAGATAGGTCAGGTCCATGACCTCTGTGTAGAAGTCAAGGTTGAAGGCTGTGCAAAAATACACAGAGGAACAAATTTACCATGGTGCATAAATTAGTCTCTAAAGGTTATTAAAATTGCTGGTGTATGGTTGAGAAACACAAGAATCCTCATTTGTAGCGTTTTGTGCATTTGGTAGAAACAAAGTTTCGACTGAGGTGAAGTGAACAACCCCTAACTTACCCAGTTTGCCATACTGCTCAATCAAATCCATCTTGGAGAGGACATTGACGTGGGGGAGCTCCACATGCAGCATGGTGGACAGAGAGGTGCAGAGCACAGAGATGAACTTTGCCGGGTCGGCACAGTAGTGAGAGTCCACAAGATGCACTGCTGTCAGCTGTCACATACGGAAGAACGACAGTCATTAGACCTAAACACCAAGTTCGATCACTGTAATATTATGTTAAAGGAATACTGCACTTTTTGGGAGGTTCAGCCTATCATCCACAGTCCCTAGGTAAGACAAGAACGTGGATGCCTTTACCTTCACTGTGCATTCAGTAGGTCGCCAGATATCCACCACGCACTGGCAGTTTTGCACATTTAATTAAAGTAGTGGGGACACACCATTACTGCCCTCTAAAGACCCTAAAACACATCCAAAGATCTCCAAATGCTCACATCTACATGCTGTGACCATGTGGTGATTGCCACATTCATATTGGTGGTAACCTCGACCAACCGTGGCGCTGTAACCCAGGTGCTGTGTCACTACATCCAGAGAAGTAGTTCTTTGGTAAATTTTTGGCTAATACGCAGGTCACAGCATGTAGATGGAGCGTGTTGGAGATTATCTGGGTGTGTTTTAGGGGCTTTAGAAGGTGGTAATGGTGTGTCCCCACTACTTCCACTGAATGTGCAAAACAGCCAGCGCCAGGCGGCTGTCTGGCTACCAACTGCACACACAGAGAATGGAAAGGTATCTATGTTCTTGTCTTACATAGGGATTTTGGATAATATGCTAAACCCTCAAAAAAGTGCATTTTTCCTTTAATGTTGTACATGTATCATGACAGTATGGATAGGGCATCAGGTGAAGGCCTGGGGAATATTACGCCATTTCCATCACTCACCCGGAAATTCCACTTAGCCAGCTGGGAGAATATGTTCTTTACTGAACTCTGGTGGGTGTAGAGCTCCACCTGTCCTGGACAGTCAAACAAGAAGTAGCAGTCACTGTGCTGTTTGAGCTTGTTTTCTAGCCAGTCCAGATTTGCCTCCACATACTCCATGCAGTAGAGGAGCCCACCGTTGGGCCCGAGCTTCAAGCCCTCCATGACATCATCCAGAGTGACCAGCTCTGAGATATCTACAGCACTGGAGTACGGCAGTCCCTCATTGGCAGGGTCCATGTTCACCACAACCACCTTGCGTCCCAGGTGAGTGAGGAACTCCTGCATTCCGCGGCAGTAAGTGGTTTTTCCTGAGCCAGGGGGTCCAATGACCACCTGGCCGAAGCGTACAGAAGGCGTTGCTCCTTTGTGGCTGGACATGATTTCAAATGTACAGGATCACATGAGATGGGACAAGGGTATCAGTGGGGCCACGAGTTATCCTCCTGAGCAAGGCGTCAGCATCAGGACTGCTACCTGGCAGAGTTATATTAGTCAGTACGACATAGTAAGCTAGTACGAAAGAGGCTCAGTTTCATCCATTTCAATTTTAACTACAAACGCAACAACTCACCTCAGATAGGTTAACGTTAGCTACAGTATGTTTCACTAAAAGTAGTGAAACTAATAAAACTTCGTGAGAAAAGATATGCACGACTGACGCGGGACAATAAAATTTCTGTAACGCTGATGACAGTCGACTTATATTCATGAACGTAATATGTGGTGATGGATAATTACCGTCTTCCGCCGTTTTGTTTGCGTGCATACAACGGCTGCTAGCTAACTGGCTAAGCTACTCTAAAGTA
>JAPZDX010000024.1:16739698-16751832 GCA_029783625.1 Naso annulatus
AATGTTAGCAGATGTGTATCTTCTACATCCTGCTGAATAAATGAATATGCATCATCTTGTAGTGTCCAGTGTTACATCACAATTCCTCAGGACTCGTAAGGCAACATTACCAGGAGGATAAAAGCTGCATTCCAGCAAATAGTAGCCCAGCTCCTTTTTCATAAAATTCAGCAATTGTTTGGTTTGCATGATTTTTCCAACCACCTTCATGTTTTTATAGCTGTTGATACCATGTGGGCGTTTTTATGAATTCAGCTTCTTCTTAAAGGCTTCACGTTTTTAGCGTGCTGCTGGTGCTTGCACAGCTTTGTCCTGGCGCCTGGACCGACAGCCGTGCTGATATGGCAACTATCGCCAAATTTAGCCGCAATAATGATCTGTTGTAGATATTCAGTATAGCATACTTCAAGTGTAAATTAACAGTTTTAGAAAACCCGACATTTTTTTTAAAATAAGAAAGGAACGTTCTTGTTTTCATTTAATTTTAATTGCTGGGTGTTTATCATGACATTCTGTTTAACAGCTGCAGGTAACTGACATTATACCGCAAACTTCCCAAGGGCAGGAATGTCTGTTGAGCAAAGTTTCAGCAAATATTCTTCTTGCAATGTGGTTTAGACTTGTTCTAGCCGGTCATGATTCACTGGAGCCTGGAGGCTTCTTTTACATTTTAATTCTTACCTTCCTGAGAGCTTGATGTCGTTTACAAAACATGCTTGCCTTTTTACTAATTATTATTTTCATTTAATTGCAGAGATTTCCTAGTTTAAGCAAGTTGTGGTCTAAAATAAGCAGTCCAGTCTTTAGTTAAGCCTCTGACTTTGGACGTACACGTGTGTGTGTGATGTTTGTTACAAGTGGGAGGAGGCAAGGTGCTTAAATAAGCGGCACCCACAGATCACTCTGTAACGTGAGAGGTGGGCTATAAATACCCCTAACCTTTCCTGTGTATGCCTGTTTGTGTGTGTTTGCTCAGAGCTTCATACAGACTGCTTTTGCTTTTGGAGGACAATACGGCTTTGGGCGTGAAGCCTACCTGCACAACGCTGTCAGTCTTAGCTTCAGAGGTCGATTTGGTACTGCCCAGAAATGCACCGGCGGGCCTGTTTTGACTTTAAGCTCTCTGCTGCTCAGCTCACCTCGGTTCAGCTGTAGAAAAAATGCCGCAGCTAATGACATGTTTGTTGCGTTGGAGTGAACGCCAGACTTCCAGATTTCGACTGGTCTCTCAGGTTCGTAATGTTGCTGAAATCAGAGTTATGTAACTCTGAATTGTGTTGGGACTTGTGGAGATATCTATAGGTTTGCTGGCAGTGATCTTTGCTGTGTTCCTGAAATTCTTTGCGAGCACAATGTGATCTGAGTTTTCAGATGAAGACAGGTAACCTTTTTGCATGTTTTAATTAAGTGGATTTGGTGTGTACCGGAGTAATCTTAGCATTCTTATCTTTGCATGTTAAGGATATAATAATAATGGGTTCTGCTAATTAAAATGGAAGACCATTAAGTCAGCAGTTCTGCCGTAATAAATTAATTATCTTACATGCACACTCAGTATCATGTCAACAGACACAAGCTTTATGAAGGCCACACAGCAACATATTGTTTTTGTTAATCATGTAATCCGGAGCATTTGTTCTGTGCATTGGTTTAAGTCTATAATAAGCCTATTCCCTGGGTTGAGGGAGTGAGTCAGAGCCAGTTAATTCTTTCAGTGGTGACACCTCATCATCAAAGTAGGCCACCCATAAACCCTGCTGCATCTACTTTACATCACTGACTGAAAACCGAGAAAATGGCCTGCAGTATTGCATTTAATATTCTGCACTGATTTTACAATGTCTGTGTGTTTTGAGTAGTGTTAGAATAAGACCTGATACAGTTTCTCATGACTCTTTCTTCTTTTACTCTTCAAAGATTTCTGCAGTTCCAGCAGCAGCCCCCCTTTCCAGCCCATCCGCAGTCAGATCCCCATACCCACTGCACATGTCATGCCATCCACGGCCGTAGCCCCGGCCTCCAAGCCCCAGTCGTGTGTCCAGGATAACTCCCTGTCCTCTGCTGAGGGTCACAGGTCTTCCTCTGGCTCCAGAACTCCAAGTGGCTCCACCTCAAAGTCTTCCTCTCTCTCCAAATCAGCTTCTTCACCCAACTTGGACGCTCAGACCGGTGCAGGGCCCGATTATGTGGGGCCAAAGCCGGACTGCCTGAGCCGCTACCGCAGCCTTGTGAATGGGCTGGACCACTCGCTTTTCCCCTCGGATCACACACGGGTGGATGAGGGCCAGAGGTTTGACACACCCGCTGTGGAGCCCACGCTAAATCAGTCAGCCCTGCTGGGGGGGTTATGCCCTGATGTCAGACTCCGATTACAGACAACCGGGATTAGAGACCCCTCAGACTGTGTGTCTGAGGCCTACAGAGGAGGCATGGAGCACAGCTATAAGGTTTTGCCTGAAGCTAGGCCTGGACTTCCTGGCACAGCAGAAACCTCTAATCATAGGGGCAGTCAGCCTGGCGCGGACAGATCACCTGGAGTTTATGCAAACCCCCTCAGCCTGCAGACACAGGCTCTGCTGAGGGAGCATGCTGGCTCCAAGGGTTACGAGCCACTGCGGCAGGACAGATGTAGTGAAATGTCCAGCTGGCAGCAACAACAGCAACATAAACAGCAGCTGGAGAGTTTACGCCTGCAAGTGGAACAAATGCAGGTAAGCCTTTATCTTGAATAGAAAATGACAGTACAGAAACACAAAGCTGAGGAGGTGAGGTAAGGTAAACGGCATTGGAGTTGACATGTGGGGCAGTTGGTTGGTTGTGCACAATTGAAATTCAGTCCCTGACACACAAATAGGTCAGCATTGGAAAAATACTGTTCCACTGTATAAAGCCTGGAGCCACAGACGCCCTGCCCTATTTTAGAGTAAAACTTGTCAATTCAATAATCAAAATCCCAAGAACTTCATACGATATTCTGGCAGATTTTATTGCATGTTTGATTCAGCAAATCTGACGCATGATAAGCATGACGCAGCTTGCCGTAGCTTCCCTTTTGCAGCCTCTGAGAAGTTGTTTCTCAGCAGATCTTTAACATTTCAGCAGTGTTAGCAGATGCTGTCTTCTCTGGAGTGACTGTTGCAACTTCCAAGTACTGTGTGCTGACGCATGAATAGACATGTCATCACTTTAGCACAATATTTCATGGTTTTACACAATTTGTAAAATTTCTATTCTACATGAGTCCTGTTGGACTCATAGAAGTTTCTTACTTTTTGAAGCAATCGTAGAACATGTCATAATTTTTAGTTGTGTTAATCATCAAACAGTGCCTCATCAATTAAATGTTTAGCTATTAAAGTTGTGTTTTGAGGGGACAGTCCAGCCATTCATTCATTCATTCAAGGTGCTTAATGTATTCGTCAGGGCCAGCATACGCTGACATGTGGCAGTGCTTTCAGTGTGTTGGAAGAAAGACTTGAAATAGTCACTGAGGTGAAATTACATTCTTTTCTAAAGAAAGAGACTGGAGTGGTTTGATACTCAAGTTTTGTTTATCTTCTGCCGCAGCCATTTGAACGTGACCATGTTGTTGTCAGATGACTGCTGTGGTATAAGAATAATTTGATCAGGTTTCAGTCTAAGCAAGGCGAGCTGTAGTTCCTGATATAACTTCCTGTTATAAGTGACTATTTTTGTGTTTTTGTCAACACCTGCGCTGCATGTACTGTCACTACCGTACTGTGCTGAGCTAAAGTAGAGGAATGTCAGCCTTACACACACATTTTTATTATTTTTAGCATTAAAGTTGTCAATCTTTTTATGTCACATTATCATAGCTTTTTTCCATCTCTAACTGTCAGGGTGTTTTTGTCTTTTTGTAGTTGATGAGTGGCGGAGCGGGTCAGTACCCCTCTCTGTACTCGACGCCCACTCACTCAGAGTCTGGCAAGTGGGACGCTCTGGTCAAAGCCAGTGAGAGTCTGTTGAAGGAGAAGGAGCTCATCATTGAGAGGCAAGTGCCTCTCATCATTTTGAGGCCATTCTATGGAGTGGAGAAACTCTTTCAATTTTTGATTATATTACTATTACCAATGCTTTGTGGTACAGTTAATCTTGACTTGATATTGTGGTAGTTTACAATGTAGTCTTTAAGTTACTAGTAATAAATATTAAAGATTTGATTGTTTTAAAGGATTTGATATCATGAGAGAAATGTAGTAAATCAGTATTTGTATGCGTCCCCAACCCCTGTGGCTGTACAGTGCTTTTAATATTGTTTTTCCACAATGTATTGAAGTTTATTGGTATTCTTGTTTCGATTCTGATGATTGGACCTGGTCATGATGCAGACAAAAGCAGCACATGACCCAGTTGGAGCAGCGGCTGAGGGAAAGTGAGATGCAAGTCCATGGAGCCCTCCTGGGCCGAGGAGCTTCTTATGGAGATATGTTCATGCTGCGGCTGCAGGTTAGTGAAAACATGAAAACACGCTGTCATCCTTCTGTCAAAGTATTTAACCTCAGCAACCTGTACTGAGACCTCTGTGTCACATGGCGCCTTTACAGGAGGCTCAGAGGGAGAATGTGTTCCTGAGGGCCCAGTTTGCTGAGCGTGCTGACTGTGCGGCCCTGGAAAAGGCTGAGGCAGAGCGTAGGCTGGGGGCAGTCGAGGCCGAGACGCGCCGACTAACTGACAGCCTGAAAGAAACCTGCGAGAGACACGCTGAGGAGATGAAGAAACAGGAAGAGAGGGTTTGTGCTCACCTCACACTTCCTCCTTACTTACACTTTTATGAATTAGTAAAATAACAGGGAAAAAAATCAACAGCACTAAGGTTTTTTTTTTTTGTGAACAAAGTGTTTATTCGTTTCTTTACGTAGTACAGCTGTTTAGCATTGCATCATTACTCTACAAATAAACACAAAATAAAGAAAAAAAGAAAGAACTATTTACTAAATGGCAGACATACCGTACATTAAATCTGGATCTTGAATGACATCGTCAAAGGTAGTGGAAAAAAAACCCTGCAAGTATAGAAAAACGTAGTAGACTGAAAGTGGAAAGAAATAAAACATAAAAAATAATCAGGCTGGTAAATGAAAGTGTGCCATAACAGGAGCCCATCTTTTTAAAAAGACTTCAGTCTTGAACTGAAGTTTAGCATTTACTTTTTTTCATTGTACATGTTGTCATTAACCTATTACGCCATCGCTGAATTGTTGGTGGCAATGGTTTGAGCCAAGACACTGTTATCATCAAGCATCAAGAATTTTTAATGAAAGTGAATGTTTACAAACAATTCACTCTTCTCCTATTCTAGTGGCGTTTATCGGTTGGGAACTACATTTAAATGTCTTCACTTTGTTCATGTTTCTAATGAAGGGAAGCTGCTCAGACGGTGTCAGATTTCCTGCCACAGGAGTTCCAGACAGCTATTATAGAAACAAAACACTGTACCGGAAGCTTTTATCTCCCCCACAGCAGCTGAGATGCGATTGATAAAACCACTGTTGAACTCAGAGCATAAATAGATTTTACATGTTGCATTTAACTGTCGGTTTAATAAGTTTACTCACTCATCTTCATATAGACAGATGAAGAAAAGTGCTAACGCAGTTTTTCTGAGGCTGACGTGGCAGTGTGACAAGTTACAGTTTGTCACACATTCTGGTCTTGAGTTTTCTCACTTGCTGCCAGTTATGAGTGGTTGTAGCACCTATGATGTGTTACTTTTTAGCATGTATTCCCACTAACACATTTGCCTGTTTTTGCAGATCCGTAGCAGAGACAAACACATCAGCAACCTGAAAAAGAAGTGTCAGAAGGAGTCTGAGCTCAAGAGAGAAAACCAGCAGCGGATTGAGACTCTGGAGCGCTACCTAGCTGACCTGCCCACCTTGGAGGACTATCAAGGCCAGAACAAGCAGGTTATGGCAGTTTCATTCATTTCTGCTTGCTCTGCTGTGGTTTTGCACATCATCAAACCTGGAGGTGTGTTTGTGTTTTAATCAGCTTCTAGAGGCCGAACAGCAGGTGGCTCAGCTCCAAGAGAAAGTACAAGAATTGGAGGCCTGTCTAGACACAACGCACTCACAACTACGGGAAAAAGACGCACATCTGGAAGACCAGAAACGCAGGGAGAGAGATCTGCTGACGACCATTACAGAGTATGCACACACACGCAGGATGACAACGATGAACCATCTTTTCAGTGGGCACATAAAATCAACCAGTCATAATCCTGCGTAATGTGTGTTCTGTTTTATTTTTGTCTTCATCAGTATGCAGCAGCGGGTACAGCAAGGCCTTGAGGATGGAGCCAGACTGCCTTCCCTGGATATCGAGAAGCTCAGAGGAGAGAACAATGTCCTGAGAGAGGAACAGCAGAGGCTCAAAAAGGTCTTGTTTTCTGTGTGTGTGTGTTGTTGTTTTTTTAAAAAGCTCGTGGGACTCATGGGACAGCTTTTATGTGCATATTCCTTGGGCTGCTTTTATTCATGAATTACTGTGGGTGTCTAAGGAAACTGAGGACTGTTTATTCTCCAAAGACAAATGTCAGGAAAGAGTAGGATTTAATTTTTGCATTTTGTCCAAGTTAGAAAGACAGTTTTAAAGCTCGTTTTTTCTCTTCGCAGGTCATTGAGAAGCAGCATCGAATGATGGAGCAGCTCGGCTCTCAGATTCAGGTGTTTATCTCTTCAGAATGAGTCTTAGAGGGATTTGTGTTACGGTCCTCCTTTCTCCTCTCTTCACATGTTTAAATGTTTGTGTCTGCAGGCCTTGGAGGAGCAGGTATCTCAGGAAGAGAGCAGCTCTCAGGCTCTCAGAGAAGAAGTGCTGGCCAAAGAGCAGAATGTGTTTGAACTTCACACAGCCATGAAGGAGGTAAGATTAGTCTAATCTAATCTGCCAAAAAATGACTGTGTCATTGTATGAAATGCAGAGAAACTGCACTCAATAAACCTGGTCAGAGATTTTGTGACACTTTGAATGTTGATGCTGACTACTTTGTTTTTCCAGCTGTCGGCTCAGAACCAGGAGCTGATGGAGCAGAATCTGACCTTGCAGGAGCAACTGAGCGATCCGGAGCAGAGGAGCACGAGCCAGGCCTCTGCCCTGCAGCCAGCTGGGGCTCGCCTCACGCAGAAGTTACATGCAGAGATCGCTTCCTGTCTTTGTGACCTGCGCTCCCTTTGCAGCATTCTGACCCAGAGAGCGCAGGGGCAAGACCCCAACCTCTCCCTGCTGCTTGGCCTCACATGTAAGTGCTACATGAACTCTGCTCTTTCTCTTGTTGCTTTAGGCATTAAGGTCCTTCTTTTTAATGTGATAAAATTGTTTCAGGATAATCACACAATATGATTCAGAGTCGTGTTTTGTTTCTGCAGCGCCCCCGCCTGTGGCAGAGCAGGCTGAGGACTGGATGAGTCCAGAGGTGCTGCAGAAGAAGCTGGTTGAAGCCCAGCAGCTCCGTCGAGACGTCGAGGAACTGCGCAATGTGATACTGGACCGTTACGCACAGGACATGGGAGAGAACTGCATCACCCAGTAACCTCGCCACTCAGGAGGCGGAAGAAACTTGTGGGAGACCTACTTCACGTCTGGAGCATCTAAAACGGACTCGTCATTCAGATACTGAATGTCAGAAAGAAGACTGGATTTTAATTTTCTTAAAATGAGGACAGAGGAAAGCCCAAATGGTTTAGCTTGTCCTTCTCTCCCTACTTCGTCTGAAGCCTGCCTGTAGCTCAGAACCCTCCCATCCCCCCGAGAGTTCATCTATTTCAGTCCAAGGGCTAACAGAAAATAACTTACCTCTAATACTTGATCCTTAAGCATTGTGTGTGTGCGTGTGTGTGTTTTTAATAATAATGACATGATACTGTCGGTTACCAAACAGTCTTATGCTTTTTGTTCCACGCTAGTGGTTAAGTATTTGTGTAGAAATCCCACAAATAATTTATTTAAATCTTCATTTTCCTCTAGAGGGGAATTATTTAAGAAGTGGTTGACAATCAACTGAAACTATTTTGCTTTGTGTTTTTTAACTGAATTTACTAAGGACATGTTACTACCTCGCCATTATTTAAAATGGTGACCTCAGTAACATTCGACCCTGCTGTGAGGTATGAGACTTGGCAACCGGAGGGTTTAAAACCAAATCAGCATCTCGCACCAACAGGCCTCCAACAGTTTTACTACCAAAGAAACTCTGGCCGAAGCAGTTGGGCAAGTCAGTGAATGTTTGTAAATGCTTCTCTCTGCTGCAGGCCTTGTTCTGAATTAATACCAACTATGTGCCTTCCTGTCACGTTTGCAACCACAATGCTAATTCATCTTTAGACCAACCACAAAGGGCTGTCTGCGGCGGATTCTTCCAATACGACCTTTCTCTCAGTGTATCAACCAGTAGGATAGGAAATACATTCCCTGACTCTGAATGTAGCAGAAAACTTTTGGCCACCTCACAGAGCTCGTGGAGGCCCCCCACGCTTTTTTTTTTTGTTTGTTTGTTTGTTTGTTCCTGGTAGAAAAATGAAGTTAGCTGAAACTCTTCAGTCTGTGATGTTCGTAGGAGCTGCTCATCTTCACAGGATACTTGCATTTCAGCTTGATGATGGCTGACTCGCTTTCAACAGTATTAATCTTCAGTGTTATTTATTTTCTTTGTTTGCATTGACAACTCAGTGAGTCCTCCTAATGTTTTGCTGTAACGATGTGCTAATGTATTCGAGCAAACTCGGCACCCACTCTGTGTGGAGGTCCCATGAAGTGGCTTTTAGACAGTACCTATCCTGTGGTTTAGTATGTGTCATAAGAGATGGATTTAATGTTGGGAGGGACAAAGATTGGCAGCAAACCCCGTGTGGTGGTGATAATGATGACGATGATGATGATGATGATGGAAGGGGTTGGCTGGATCACCCTGAAATCAACACTCACATTGTATTGGACAGAATTTAGTGTTTTCCCCGTGAATGCATGATAAGCCATGAAAAACAAGTCGACACTTTACAGGAAGAGAAAGGGATTTTACTCTGAAAATATGCAACACTTACTTTGTTTTTGGACAAAAGTTCCATGGAAGGACACACCCAGGGACACACAAGCCATTTTTCATTTCATGGGACCTTTTTTAAAAACTCAACTAGCACAAGATTTACCTTTGGAAAGTCAGGCTCCGCATGCCTTAACATCTCAAACGTTTTTGCAAAAGGGAAAGAAGATGTTTATATTTTCATACTTTTGTCCTTGTTTGTATTTGCATATTTTAGAAATAAAGTTTTTCAACATTATTTGTTTTGCTTTAATTTGTTCGGAATTTTAAGTCGGACATTTTCATTCCCTCTGTGTATGAAGCCTCAAGTTGCAGTTTACTCTAACCAGGGATGCTCAGATCAGCTGTGACACATACAAAGCATTTCATCAAGTATTGGCTCTGACATGATCGATCCTTTTGTCAGCATCATAACATTTTATATTTCAGATATCAGTCTCTAATCAGCGATCCATTTCAATGTATGCAAGATAATAAATGGTGCCACTGAGTTCAAAATGAGTTCACACGACAAGGTGTAAGATATTTTTAATTTTGAAAACAGCACACTGGTATGAGATCAATAGTATCAAGAGAGAAAAGTTTGGATCAGTGCATCCATATTTGTAATTCTTACCAGACTGAGTGAAGACTAATATCTGCTGTGATGTAAAAACCAAAAGACCTTACAATGCATACATAATGTTATGCTTTTATTTTTTTGACTTCTGACAGTGAATTTGGGTATTTCCTCATCCGCAGCAGCAGAGTCGCATTAGTCATAAGTCCACATGATTGAAGTGTCTGGCACTCGTCGTCATAGCGGCACTGTGGGTATGCACTGATGATGTCATAACCAGGACCATCCCCTCTGTAATGCAAGAAAAAGAAGCAACCAGTGTCACGTGTTGTAAAGACAGATACTCTGTCAGTGCAGGAGGACGCAGTCTCACCTGTGTTTGTCCAGATACTGACGCAGGTGACCAATTGTCTCAGAGGAGCTCATTTTCACTATGAAAGTGTGATTCCCGTCCTCTGACTTCACCTTGAGCGTGATAACGTCATGGGCGGACATGGGCCGGTCGGTGCTAAACGTCTGCAGTCTGCAGGCACAGAATTCAAACGCACATGACGTGATAACGGCTCAGACTGAGTCATTTAGGAGGTCACAGATCTGAGTCATAGTCCCCATCATGAGCTAACAAGCGCTGGCGATCCATAGTGACCTGACCTATTTTTCAAACCAGTGCATACAGTAATCTCCACAGTCTTGACAATCAGCCGCCGTGGCCGCATCAGCATTTCATCAGCCTTTACATCGTGTAGTATGCTCTGAGATCCAGTAATTCCTTTAACCCCATATAAACCCTGGTTTTCCATGTAGCTTCAACATGGTCATTAAGTCAGATAGTGATTTAAAAACACCACACACGTCATTTTTCACATCATTTTGTACCTAACGCTGAAAAACTCACTAAACACAAAATGCATTTTTTTTCAGTTTCTTTAAGATCATTTTGAAATGTTCAAGATCTGGTCATTGTAAATTCAGCATGACATTTTGTCTTTTATCCTCTGCAATTTAAAACACATTTCTATAGATTTGAACAGTGTCTGCTAAACATGAGTTTGCAACAACAGCTTTCCACTTACAGGTCAGTAATTGTGCTTTACATAAAGTTTACAAAAATTGAGTACCTCTGTTTGACAGCTTGCATTGCCGGTGTGTCTATGAGGATCATGGAGTTGCTGCTCTGGGCGTCAGACAAACCCTATTGAAAGTACTTGTTAGATGTTGAGCACACTGTAGTAAATCTACATTTGGCACAAGCACAGACAAGTAAGATGGTGCACTATAGAGGTCATCCGCCTATTAGAAGTGTACATAAACAGACGTGTGGTGACATAGGGGCACTCTGCATGCTGCTCACCTGCAGGGTCGCCCTCAGTGAGCCCCTGATATCAATCACACGACCAGCCTTTACAGCCATCTTTGGTAACCTGTTCAGGAACTGATCCATGTTCAACTTCTTGCCTGCATGCACAACAAAATATGAGAAAAGCGATGAAGACTGGTGCAACATTTGGAAATATTAGTGATGTTTGCAGGACGGACCAGATTCACCTTTCTCCCCACAAACAGACCGTCCTTCACCAGGAAATGTATCCCGCGATGGCCTGGAGGTAAATTCCTCATCCCGCCTGTCATGAACCTGCACAAAAGATTATTATAAATAGAAATCCTGCACATTGACAAACTGACTCTCAGACAAACAGAAACACACCTCAAAGGGCACACCATCTGGAAATCTCTCCTGAAGCTCAGATGGAAAATACCCGTCCATCAGATCTTGCATGCACCGCTGCAAAGACCAAAGAAAGAGAGTTTGCACCACCAAAGAATCCAGTTTGAAGTTTGAAGTTTAGTGCAGTTTTAGTCAGCTAAACCTGGGTGCTGTGCTCCTGATAAGAGCGGAAAGGACCATTGAACATTAAAATCCCGTTGCTGTAAAGACTCAGTTGAATGGGATCCCTTTTGCCAACTGAGCGCCCGTCGCTGTGCGTCGTACAAAACACCCTCCCTCCCCTGCGAGGACGTTCAGCTCCCTGATCCTCTGCAGTACGAGGTCAAAATTCATGTGGAAGCTCCTGAGCACAGAGGCGTCTGCACAGGGAAGATATACTCAGCATGTTAGAAATTATTTTAGGTGGAAGACACAGTATTTGTTTAGGGAGGCCTATAAAGAAGACAGCGGAGGGGAGCTACCTGGCTGCCGAAGGCCTCTCTCTTCATAATGTGGCTCCTCACTTTCAGCGGAGTCGGTGCCGTCGCCATCTCCCACCCAGATCAAACCGTAGTCATTCAGAAAGTTCTGCAGGTCAGGGATCAGCAGAATCAGTGTGGTGCATGCATCATATAAACACACAAGTGAAATATTTGATTAAATCACATACTTCCATTTCACACACTTGATTCTGCAGTTTTTGGTACCTTTTTTCAAGTTCGCCTCTGCCTCCCTGATCCTGTGTGCTCTCTAAGCCCACACACAGGAAAGACACAGCCACGATAAAACACTGTTTTCAGAGACACACACTG